>OX578137.1:117069945-117322445 GCA_951213105.1 Amaurobius ferox | reverse complement strand
TGAGACAGTTGATTTTCAACGAGTATTCAGCTAGTATATATATATATATATATATATATATATATATATTATATATATATATTATATATATATTATATATATTTTATGATATATATATATATATATATATATTATAAAATACAATCTTAAAACGTTAAAACACAGTAATGGAAATTATGTTAATTTTTTAGATTTGTTGGAAAACAATTCCATTCTTGTCTAAGATACTCTATATTTCTTTTACTGTAAGCACTCGTTGTCCACTGTTTCGTGTCTCATAGATCTTCCTCTCCGATGTTTTTTTGACTTTGTAGCAACTTATTCCTCTTTCTCATTTGGTTGTTTTGTAAATTTTTCATTTTTACTGCTCCACGTTAGGTGTTGTCTGGAATTCGGTCATTTTATCCCCACGGACACGTTTGATAGTTGTTTCGGGCGTGCAGTGTTTCTGGGAGTGTTTTCTTGAAGTCAAAGCTAGCTTCTAACCAGTAAAAGGGGTCACAATCCCCCTTGATCTATATGAAACCCCGTAAAAGCAATCATTCTATATTTTTATTTTGTTATTTGTATATATATATATATATATATATATATATATATATATATATATATATATATATATATATATATGATATATATATATGATATATATATATATATATATATATATATATGTATATATATATATATATATATATATATTACTTAACAAAAAATACAGATTTTATATAAAATATAATAAAATAATATAATTCATTTATTAAAAACTATATGTCGATAAAATATATTAACACCTAACATTTTTAAGTTGATATTATTATAGCAGAAAATAAACTGAAATATATTTATTCCCTAATATTTATAGGCGCGGGTGTATTACGGCATAACTTTTCTTACAACTTGATATAACTCAATAATATTCAGCAAACTCTTATTTTTGCATTGACGAAAAATTTATTCATCGCAACATTTTTTTTTTGTTACCGCATTTCTGATGCAAAAGTTTATCAACTTTCAGAAATGTAAACACAGCGAAATATTTGTCCAGCACTCCATGAAAGTTTGAGGCAAAATTACGTGATATCTTTTGATCTTTTTCTGAGGAGGTTATGCATATAAAAAGTAGTGCATTTTGTTAAAAGAGAAGAAATACATGCAATGCTTAATTTAATATGTTTTTAAAACGTATATATCATGAATAATTTGGTAGAGTATTTGAAATAGAATTTAATAAAAATGTTATTGCCGTTGTCACTTTAGATGGATATGAGTTGAGATATATATTTTAACAGATTTGACAATTCTTGGTTTTGTGTGAGGGCTTTTGGTATTTGAAAACGTCTGGGAGTTGCTAAGCATGTTGTTATTGATTTATTACATAGTCCAAACTGTTGAAGGTTGGATCTTGAAATTTTACTATCAAGTAAACGTAGACCTATAAGTAAAATGAAAAATCTAAAATATTGGAATTTCGGTCAAAAAATTTATAAATCTCATTCTTTGTTTCCATTTTCTGTCGGCTATAACTTAAGAACGCACAAAATTCATTTTAATATTATGATGCACATAAAGCAATTCCAAATGTACTTAATGATGTAATGTACTTTAGGATGATAACAACATGTATTTTACAATCTATATTTCTAAAATGTGAAATACTAAATCCTGTGAACATTTTTCCACAGAAATTCTTATATGAAGTCCTTTGTACTTGGTCTGCATTGTCTAATCTTCATAGTAATATTATTCATCTATCTCATATCTTTGCGTATCAAATTCTAGCTTAAAACTATTGAAAAAATACTTTCGGCTTTGGCGAGAATTATTTCATGCTTGAAACCCGTTTTCCTTATATTACATTGTAGACTGGCTAATTTCTCCGTCAAACGTGGGTAGTAATGGGTATATATGTGGGTAGTAATAATGGTTATAATTGGAAATTACACTGTAGAGGCTTTGATATTATGCATTGTGATTCAGCTCCGTTTCAAGCCTCTGTTCATGATATAATATTTAAGTTTTAGTCATTTGTAAAGATATATATGGAATTCGTCAGTTTTAAGTCTAGAGTCTGTGTTGTATATTAGAAAAAAACATTTTTCTGATATATTCAATTTGTATTTGGATAGGATTAACTGGAAAAGGCTTTTAATTTCCGAGCGAGGAGCCATAAAATTTGAAAAGCAATAACTCATGAATCAGCATCCAAAGCTTGACACTCTAGAAAATAAACTGTTTATATCATTTAAACTAGTCTACTGTCATGGTGGACTATGTAAATTGTCACGGCAGGCGTACAGGAATATGTTTATTAATCCGGCCGGTTTCAACGACGCAAATGATTGCGCAATGTATTCAGGACCTCAACCCAAAAGGTATACCGTTTTTCAATAAAAAGTATTAGTTAATAAAGTATTAATGCAATACATTGGATCTATTTAATGTATATTCATAAGGAATCTTCATTTTCAATTTCTGTAGTATAATTGCAAAAATGAGCAAAAATATTCAAAAATATGTAAAACAAAAGCAACAACTTCAACACCACAATTCTTAAAACGACAGGAAAAAAACTACTGTGAAATACAGCGCTAAAAATCTTATGAAAACTTCGAACTGAAGGTGCTTCGAATGTTTACAGTCAAACAAGTCTTTTCACAATAATGTGATGTCAAGAATAGCGGAGTTTACCTGCATCCTCAAGACAGAGAACAACAAGATAGGTAAGTCAATAATATAGGTCAGGGAATAAACAAGATAGGCAATTATATGTATCTGTTTCTGGAATCAACTGAATTACAGAAATTTCAGTTGATTTCCAAAACGTACATATGTTTATTTATCTTGATTTGTGCTGCCTTTGACGTTGCAAACCAGTTTATTATTGATTATATGCAAAGTCACGTGCTTTACTCATGAAAACGGGTTCATTACGCACAGCGAAATAATAAAATAAAATCCATTTTTTCTCATCTGAAAAAGAACAATAAAAAGCTCAATTACACTGTAGAACAATCTGCAACCTTTCTCAGATTTTTAGCTACTTTGTTGATAATTCGGGCAAATTGATGAGAAAAGCCACACTTACATACGTTTATGAAAATTCCAGTTTCATTTCGGCAATATTCAGCTAAATATCTTCTGCCGAAGCGTTATTCTTGTATATATATATGTATATATATATGTATATATATATATATATATATATACAGGGTGCCTCATAAACATTGATCTCGCTTTTATTCCTTATATATTGATCTTAGACATATATAATAAATTACAAAGTTGCGTAAAAAAGATACATAATTTTATGAGATCTATAAAAAATTCCAGGAAACTGAATTTGAAGAAATCCATAATTTAAATTTTTATACAGTCCCCGCACAAAAGGATTTTCAATGAGTAAAATGTGTCCCATACACTAATAAGGTGATGTGCAAAATTTCAGCATTTTATCATAAAAAGTCCCAGAGATATGTTTAAACAAATTTGATGAGGGATTAATCACAAATTAAAATGTAAATGTTTACAACAAGAGTGCAAATGACGCAACGCAGAAATGCATCGTAGACAAATAATATCTGCCTCTTTAATGGATCTTTGGCGTGGGTGGAAAACATTTTGATCAAGCTTTGTAATCTTTGTGTAAAGTCATGATTTCTACATAGTGTACGTACCAATAAATAACAAAAGTATTCTTTATTTATGTAATCATTGTTTTCCTTCGTAATTTGTGTATGACTCCTGAAACGCGATCTGCCGATATGATTTTTCTCCTTTGAGAACCCAAGTCGATACACCGAAAAGTGGTGTAAGATAGCATTTTTGTCTTTTCATATTTCTTGGACTTTTTATGATATAATGCCGAAATTTTGTACATCACCGTATTAGTGTATGGTGCACATTTTCTCAGTGGAAATGTTTTTGTACGGAGCCGTATAAAAATTTAAATTTTGTATTTCTTTAAATTTAATTCCCTTGAAAATTTTAATCGATTTCATAAAATGCTGTACCCTTTTTTACGCATTTATTATTAATGTTTAAGATAAATATTTAGGGAATAAAAGCCGAGGTCAATGTTTTGGGGCACCCTGTACATATATATATATATATATATACGTATATATATATATATATATATATATATATATATATATATATATATATATATATATATATATATGTATATATATATATATATATATATGTATATATATATATATATATGTATATATATATGTATATATATATACATATATATATATATATACATATATATATATATATATATACATATATATATACATATATATTTCTGCAAAAGAGTGCATATATATATATATATATATATATATATATATATATATATATATATATATATATATATATACGTATATGTATATATATATATATATGTATATATATATATATATACATATACGTATATATATATATATATATATATATATATATATATATATATATATATATATATATATATATATATATATATATATATATATATATGCACTCTTTTGCAGAAAAAAATAATCAAGAAGCATCCCTAAAAGTAATCCGATTATCTCGAAATTTTGCATGCAAATTGCTTTATATCAAGTATGCAAATGATTAAATTTACAATGCCAATGAATAATAACTTCGGTCATAACGTTTCTTCTTCCCAACTGGCATCCTATAAAGCAGGTTTAAAATGTTATCTTTGCTCGTTATCGACCTTACAGTTCCTTGGAGATATAACCAATAATGCCGTTACGACGTTGCCGAAGACGTTATAAGCAACTAGACGAGTTCGAACATGGTCGTATATTCGGGATGCGTGAAGCTGGCTGGTCATACCGACCAATTAGCTGACGCCTGCACCGAACGGACACTGCTGTGCAAAAGTGCTGGTAGCAATGGTTGCTGCAAGGATTTCATAGGCGGAATGAAGGCTCTGGGAGACCAAGGTGCACGAATGCGTGGCAAGATCGGCTGATTGTGCGACAGGCCTGAACTGGCCCAAAGGCATCATTGTCCGTCATCCAACGTGCTATAGTCTCTTCAATACCACCCATGGTATCTTCCACCACCTCATGGCGCTTGGCTGAGGTGCGGCTACGTTCACGACTTCCCATAATCCCACACTGAATCACGTTTCAGCTTTTCAGCAGATAACCATCGGGTACGTGTGAGGAGGCGCCAGAGACAGCGGTCCCAATCAGCCTTTGTTTTTGACAGGTACACAGACATTGCCCCTGTTGTGATGGTGTGGAGTACTATCTCTTACGGCAGCAGGCCGCCCCAAGTCATCCGGCCTACAGCTCTAACAGCTCAACGATATGTTGATGAAATCCTGCGACCGTTTGCGTTATCCTTCATGGCACGTCAATCTGGGGCCATTTTCCAACAAGATAATGCCACGCGACATATGGCTTGCATATCTGTCGATTGTCTCCGTGCTGCTGTTACTGTTCCTGGGCCAGCAAGTTCACAAGACCTTCCGCCAATCGAGCATGTATGGAACAATCTAGGCTGCCTGATTCGGGCACCCCGAAATGTAGCAGATTTAGAGCAACGATTGAGGAATGCCTGGTAAAATGTATCGCATTATGACATTGGGAAACTTTATCACTCCTTACCTAGACGTTTTGAGACATGCATTGCCGCCAAGAGGGATTTCACCAATTACTCATTTGAAAATTCAATGTGCAATTGCTAACCATTGATGGGTCCTGGGGCCTTGATTTTGTAATCATATAATTATCATATAATTATTATATCACGCATATTTAATTTCAATAAAAACAGTCACTTTCTTCATGGTGCTTCGTTTCATTTGTAAAACAGTGTATATATACAGAGTCTTTCAAAAGTCCGTATAAACTTTAAAAATTCATTAAAATTCGAAAAATCATCGCATTGAAGTACTGTTTGTACCATAAGTATTGCTAGGACGGTGGGTTTTTTTGACATGAAAAAAATGTGTAGTTTAAAAAATCACATATAGGTGGCGCTGATCGCATTGGAACGACAAAAAAAATAACTTACTATACGTATCAAATCGTGTGACAAGCCTAAGTAACCCTGAAAAGGTGATAGGACTTTTTCCTTTCCTTAGATTTTTCCTAAATCGGAATTTTCGCAAAGCATCTGATGCTGATTCTCCGCTCATGTAATACGGCTTCCCTAATAAGGCTTGTTCGATCAAAGTTAATATTCTCGCAAAAACTTCTTTGCACCCTTTACTAATGAATCAAATGTAGAATCTATTGAGCACTACAACTCTTTTATAACACCCTCATACATCTGGAAGATACTTTGCATACTTCTGGATATGGAAGATATTGCATACTTTTGGAAGATGTATTCGGATAAGCGCTACCTATAGGTGATTTTTTAAACTACAAAATTTTTTCACGTTAAAAAAAAACCTCGTCCTAGCAGTACTTGCGGTACAAATCGTAACTCAATGCGATGATTTTTCGATTTTTAATGAATTTTTAAAATTTATACAGACTTTTGAAAGACCCTGTATATATATAGTATCATAACTATCAGGAATCTTACTCCTCATTACGAACATGAATTATATAGGTATTGCCCTGAAACTTTCAATAATATGGATGTAAATTATTCAATGTGGGAGCCTCCTACAATGTGGGAGCCTCCTAGGTTAATTAACTAGTATTTAAACCTACTAAAGACACACACACACAGACACAAACACATATACAGACATATTTTTAATTTTATGTATATAGATTTGCTTAAAAATGTTTTTTCGAAACATTTATCTTATATATTACATAATAACAGAATAATACTTTAATTAATACTTTAATAAAACCATATCCAGTACTGAAGTATTAAATATAAATATCGATTGGTATAGTTAAAACCATATAATAATGGAAACTACAAAATTTATAGCAGTACATAATATCCGTAAACCTTATCTACCACTTTTCTTTACTTTTCCATAAATATTTACCTAGCTCTTGCAAAATTTTCATTCACCATTCATAAATTGTGGCCGTATACTAGAGTCCTTTTAGCAAATAACGAGAATGTAAATAAAATTTGCATTAACTGCGTAGTGCGACTTTGTTTATCACACCGAAGTTTAATGTTGCCGCATATTAAATTCTTGCCAAGAAGTGGTTTTACAAGGCGCATTTGTATTCAGATCCTGAAGAAATCGCATTATAATTACCACACAAATTTTCCTAGCACTGCATAATTCCGTTTTGTTTATTTTGTACTTTATAGGGTAATTATGATGACAGCAGATGATATCAGAATTTCCAAGCGTAAGTTTGAGTGTGTGAAAGCGCTTCTCATGTGTGTATGTTTTGAGTTTTTAAATATTATTAATTCGTTGATATTTTCTCATTTTGTATAATAACATTTGAGCAAAAATTTAAGACAATGGATTTTCCACATTATAGTATTATATATTGTTTTTTAATTGAAAATAATTTGAAATGCACAAATCGCTTCGAAATTTTTCGGAAATATTCAAATTATCTCATGAAATATATATAAAGAAAATGTCAGTAAAATATATTCGGTAGTTTTTAAAATAAAAATTAAAATAATAGTTACATCCATATAATATGAAAAGATCGCGTTAACCACTTCAAAATAAAATATGGCATCCATCTTTTTTCCCAAGAGTAAATCGTGATTTTAAAGTTCTTTTAAATTTATATTTAGTGTTGCTTTAGTCCTAAAACCGTCTTAATTTTTGCGTATTTTCTATTCATCTATATTCTGAGCCAACGTAATTACATTAGTTTTGAGTTTCAATCATCATCAAAGTTTGATTATTTCTACAACAGAACCTAATTTTATTGGATGCAGAATGTAAACAAATGATTGTAAGATGAGTTGTATAAGAATTGCTGAATTGTTTTCACACAAGATTATTTAACGCTGGAGTCTGGAATACAAGTGATATGAATTAAATATCCATAGCTTTTACATATACAGCAGGACAATTTATATTTCGATGACGTCATTTGAATAAAGTTCTTTTTTTTCGATGGAATTTTTAAGTTTTCAAGTAAAACAAATTATTGTAGTTTTGTCATAATTAGAAAAATATTACCACTGAATGTACCGCATGTTAGAGATGTTTCAATAAAATTGCATTTCGGTTGGGACGTGTTTTATAATCAGGGCTTTATGCATGATTGATATTTCTTTTTCCTTTTCATTTTTTTTTTTTTTTTGGTTATGCCATGCAAAACTATTTTGAAGTGCTTAAAATAAATAACCTATGCTTTGCTCACATCTAATAATATAAAACAAATTTGAATATGTAAAAATATTTTTATTGTTAGGTTCTAATGTGTATTATATTCATAATTTTTATCTTCTCATACTATAAAAAATAGTATAGAGAATGCATTGTTTTTCTATACTGTTGTTGTAATTTTCGATTATTTGAATTTTGTATCAATATTCGATTTCGATATTCTGATGCCAATGAATGCTTTAGTACCTCCTGAACACATTTTTACTTCAGTAATGTCCGTCTGTCTGTGGTCGTTTTTTTGTGTCTATGATAGTTGCCGTAAATATTAGTGGATTCGTTACTAAACATTTTATACAGATTTGTCAACGAAAAATCTAGAACTTGATAGAATTTTTTTAGATTAAAAAAAAACTTCGAAATATAATGTCTTTGATAATTTCTTTTTAAGTCATTGGCCTTCTGGAGGGAATGCAAAAACCCTCCGGTTGTTTTTGTTTAATAAATGCTTTCGATAAACGTGCAATATCTTAAAAATGGTTAAATATAGCGTTCTAAAATCAGTGCCATCTGTTTACTTATGATAAATTATGTACAAAATAAGAGGATTTTTTGATTTTTTAAAAATATATTTCAAAGATTCGTTCCAAAAGTTTAGTCTGCCGAACGTTTCGAGCTGTGTTTGGGGCATAAATGTTTTTTTTTTTTTTCAAGAAAACTTTCTTCAGCTTACAAGGCAGCTACTACTCTTCATACTAAAATGCAGGACAATATGATATGTATGTAATAAATTGCATACTGCATTCAGTACTCTTAAAGTATAGAGTTCGCTTGCTTACCATTGTCAAGCATATTGAGCATCACAATAAGTATAACAAAGCTTGTGAGAATACAATATTTTACACTTCATTGACTAATGAAAGTAAGCCGACTAAGTAGACTAATGAAAGTAAGGTAACTAAGAAAGTTCTTAATGAGGTCAAAAAACTAAATACAACTGCCTAATTTATAATATTCGTCTTTCCTTATTATTTTCTGTTTGTCTCTATGCACTGTTCATGCTGAATATACTTCGCTCGATTTTTGCAAGATTTTTATGAATTTAAACAGACTTGTAAATATTATACTGCATTTTATTTATTATTCACTTTTGTTTTATTTAATGTTTTAATACAAGACTGATTAAAACAGAAAATTAAATTATTTGAGAATCTATTTTTTAAAGTTTATATATATTTCACCAAGACGTTCATGGAATGTTTATTGAATTTACTTTTACAGGAAATTTCACAGAAAAAGCTGCATTGGATCTTTTGATTAATACGTACTCTTCTTAACCTGATGAAGACATATTATAACGTCCTTAAAGCATTGTACTCACTTAATTTTCAGCTTTTGCAGAAAATTTATATATTGAGTAACATTATTCATGGGGACAGGGAATTTTCTTAAATGCAAGATTTCAATATATTTTCATAAACGTAGATGTAAATTATATCCTACATTCTGCCTTATAAATCATATCAGACTCTTATCAAGAAGCTATACAAAAATTAAAAATGTGATGTGGGCAGCACATGACTTTCCTTATATAATGCAAATAATTTACTTCTTTTACAGTTAAAACAAATAGGTTACTCCTATATTAGACACTTATATTATTTATAAGATATTGAATTTTCGTCAATTAGTCGTCATTTTCATTGATTTAGCGTCATTTTCATCTGTTTGGAGAGATTTTCATTAATTTGACAACATTTAAAAAATTCGCCAAGTTGGCGACATTCCGCCAAATTCGTCCCCGAAATCACCAAGCGTTATGGACGGAGAAATAAGTTACTCTTATAGCAGATAAATGATTATTGGCGTTCAAATACAAGAATGTACTCACTTATATTCTTTCCAATATATTGAATTTTCTTCAATTAGTCTTCATTTTCATTAATTTAGCGTCATTTTTATCCAATTGGGCGAGATTTTCGTTAATTTGGCAACATTTAAAAATGTCGCCAAGTTGACGACATTTCGCCAAATTCGTCGCAAAGCGTTATGGACGGAAAACTGTGTTATTCTTACAGCAGATAAATGACTTTTGGCGTTCAAATACAAAAGTATAACTCAAAGTACATTATCTCATGAATGGAACGAACTAGATCCAGGAGAATGATGTCAAAAAATTTATCGCATGATATTACATATGAAAAGTGAACATGTTTCTCAACAGTTAATATATTTTTTTAATTTATGATATATTTTGATAAATTTATTTGGAAAACGTTCAATATCTCGAGAACGGTTCATGCTAGCGTTCTAAAGTTTATGTTAATCGTTTTCTAAGGAAAATTATATAAGAAATGTTTATTTGCGTAACTTTATTAAAGGTTTTAATTTTTTGATGATTTTTTTAAATTTCACTCGAAAATTTGGAGGGGTTCTAAACATTCGATTGGGTTTGAAAACAATAGGCTTCCAGTATTAATGGATTATAATTTTTGTACTAAATTTTGCTCGAATTAGTTCATCCGTTCGTCAGTTATCGTCTCCACAGACTCACTGACACACACACACACACACACACACACACACACACAAACACACACACACACACACACACACATACACACACACACATAGACATCACCTCAAAAACGTCTGATTCGTGTTCAGGGATGCTTGAAACGTGCTCTCCCATCGAATACTCGAATTCGAATTTTCGACCCCATCGCAGCACTTTCCTTATGCATTATATGTAAATAAGGAAAGTAAAAAGGGTTAATAATAATTAATTTCATAAATGCATCACTATTTTTCTGCGTTCCGTCTTATTAACCATATCAGACTCTTACCAAGGTGCAATACAAAAAAAATCTGATGTGGGCAACACATGACTTTCCTTATATAATGCAATGAATTTACTACTTTTACAACAAAAAAAAAAAAGTTATTCTTATAGTAGATACTTATATTCTTTCCATGATATTGAATTTTCTTCAATTTGACGTCATTTTCATTGATTTAGCGTCATTTTTATCAATTTGGCGAGATTTTTGTTAATTTGGCAACAATTAAAAATATCGCCAAGTTGGCGACATTCCGTCAAATTCGTCGCCAAAATCTCTCCAAGCATTACGAACGGAGAAATAAGTTATTCTTATAGAAGATAAATGACTATTGGCGTTTAAATACAAAACTATTACACAAAGTATATTTTTTCATGAATGGAACGAGCTAGATCAACGAGAATGATGTCACCCAATTTATCGCATGGTATTACATATGAAAAGTGAACATGTTTCTCAATGGGAAATATATATATTTTTTATTTTATATGACATTTCATAATTTTTTTGAAAAATGTGCAATATCTCGAGAACGGTTCATGTTACCGTTCTAAAATTTATGCCAATCGTTTTATAATGAAAAATTACATAAGAAATGTCTATTTGCGTAACTTTATGAGCGGTTCTGATTTTTTGACGATTTTTTCAATATTTCATTCGAAAATTTAGGGGGGTTCTGAACATTCGATTGCGTATAAAAACAATAGGCTTCCAGTGTTTACGGATTGTGATTTTTGTACCAAATTTCATTCGAATCGGTCCATTCGTTCGTCAGCTATCGTCTCCACAGTTTCACTGACACACACACACACACACACACACACAGACATCACTCCAAAAATGTTTGATTCGTGATCAGGGATGCTTGACATGTGCCCTCCCGTCGAAAACTCGAATTCAAATTTTCGACCCCGTCACAATACTTTCCTTATACATTATGTATATAAGGAAAGTAATTAAGAAGGACTAATGAAAAATTAATTTCATAAATGCATCACTATTTTTCTGCATTTGGAATCACCACGTCAGAGCATCTTTCTGTCTAGCATCGGGGAATTTCCAGAACTTTATCTTGTCTGATACCCTCTCTAGGAAGAGCCATAATCCACACATAAAATCTTTATGACCCGACAGAAGAGCTAATAGAGCTCGCATGTAAGCTTATATTTGCTTCCTCTGGAGATCGGAGATTTTCTCTTATATATTTGGCTCTGAGGATTCATGCTTTTTATTCTGAATAAAAAGATATTTCAATTTAATGGTGGCGACAATTTAAATATTTGAATATTTGTATTTAGTAGACAAATAAAAGAGAGAGAAATGGCATATTTCTAAATTATTGTGGTCTCCAATTCTATTATAAAAAAACTGATGTTGACAGAACATGACTTTTCTTATATAATACAATGAATTTACTACTTTTACAACAAAAAAAAAAAAGTTATTCTTATAGTAGATACTTATATTCTTTCCATGATATTGAATTTTCTTCAATTTGACGTCATTTTCATTGATTTAGCGTCATTTTTATCAATTTGGCGAGATTTTTGTTAATTTGGCAACAATTAAAAATATCGCCAAGTTGGCGACATTCCGTCAAATTCGTCGCCAAAATCTCTCCAAGCATTACGAACGGAGAAATAAGTTATTCTTATAGAAGATAAATGATTATTGGCGTTTAAATACAAAACTATTACACAAAGTATATTTTTTCATGAATGGAACGAGCTAGATCAACGAGAATGATGTCACCCAATTTATCGCATGGTATTACATATGAAAAGTGAACATGTTTCTCAATGGGAAATATATATATTTTTTATTTCATATGACATTTCATAATTTTTTTGAAAAATGTGCAATATCTCGAGAACGGTTCATGTTACCGTTCTAAAATTTATGCCAATCGTTTTATAATGAAAAATTACATAAGAAATGTCTATTTGCGTAACTTTATGAGCGGTTCTGATTTTTTGACGATTTTTTCAATATTTCATTCGAAAATTTAGGGGGGTTCTGAACATTCGATTGCGTATAAAAACAATAGGCTTCCAGTGTTTACGGATTGTGATTTTTGTACCAAATTTCATTCGAATCGGTCCATTCGTTCGTCAGCTATCGTCTCCACAGTTTCACTGACACACACACACACACACACACACAGACATCACTCCAAAAATGTTTGATTCGTGATCAGGGATGCTTGACATGTGCCCTCCCGTCGAAAACTCGAATTCGAATTTTCGACCCCGTCACAATACTTTCCTTATACATTATGTATATAAGGAAAGTAATTAAGAAGGACTAATGAAAAATTAATTTCATAAATGCATCACTATTTTTCTGCATTTGGAATCACCACGTCAGAGCATCTTTCTGTCTAGCATCGGGGAATTTCCAGAACTTTATCTTGTCTGATACCCTCTCTAGGAAGAGCCATAATCCACACATAAAATCTTTATGACCCGACAGAAGAGCTAATAGAGCTCGCATGTAAGCTTATATTTGCTTCCTCTGGAGATCGGAGATTTTCTCTTATATATTTGGCTCTGAGGATTCATGCTTTTTATTCTGAACAAAAAGATATTTCAATTTAATGGTGGCGACAATTTAAATATTTGAATATTTGTATTTAGTAGACAAATAAAAGAGAGAGAAATGGCATATTTCTAAATTATTGTGGTCTCCAATTCTATTATAAAAAAACTGATGTTGACAGAACATGACTTTTCTTATATAATACAATGAATTTACTACTTTTACAGTAAAAAAATATGTTATTCTTATGGTAGATACTTATATTATTTCCAAGATATTGAATTTTCGTCAATTAGTCGTCATTTTCATTGATTTAGCGTCATTTTTATCCATTCGGCAAGATTTTCGTTAATTCAGCAACATTTAAAAAAGTCGACAAGTTGGCGACATTCCACTAAATTCGTCGCCAAAATCTCGCCAAGCGTTATGGATGGAGAAATAAGTTATACTTATAGCAGATAAATGACTATTGGCAATCAAATACAAAAGTATTACTCAAAGTATCTTTTTTCATGAATGGAATGAGCTAGATCCACGAGAATGATGTCACACAATTTATCGCAAGGTATTACATATGAAAAGTGAAAATGTTTCTCAATAGGAAATATGTTTTTTTTATTTTAGGTGATTTTTTGATATTTTTTTTTAAAAATGTGCAATATTTTGAGAACAGTTTGTGTTAGCGTTCTAAAATTTATGTCAATCGTTTTCTAATGAAAAATTACACAAGAAATGTCTATTTCCGTAACTTGATTTGAGGTTTTGAATTTTTGACGATTTTTTCAAAATTTCACTCGAAAATTTAGGGGGGTTCTGAACATTCGATTGCGTATAAAAACAATAGGCTTCCAGTGTTGTTTATGGATTGTAATTTTTGTACCAAATTTCGTTCGAATCGGTCCATTCGTTCGTCAGTTATCGTCTCCACAGTCTCACTAACACACACACACAGGCATCACTTGAGTGGAAAAAATTGAGTGGAAAATTGAGTGGAGACGGATACTCCACATACTTTTTTATTCTATGAAAATTTAGTATGAAATTCACTAAAAACTCATATTCTAGATATTTTTATATTCTGAGATAATTGAGTGGATAATTCAGTGGAGACTCATACTCCAGATATTTTTATATTCTGAGAAAATTGAGTCTCATACTCCAGATAGTTTGATAATGCTGATGCTGATTACAATACATCTGCGATTCAATAATATGTAATGTAAATGCATGAAACATTTCGAATTCAGGCTTACATTATGGACACGTTCCATTCTTATAAACTAAGTATATACTGATGTCAAAAAGTACTCTATAATTGAATAAAGGAAGTTTCCCCAAAATTTAGTTGAAAGAAAATGAATTTGTAGCAGACTAGAATCGTCGTATACTACAAACTTAGAGTAACTATGCTTTTGACATAAGCTTATCAACATTTTTACTTCAGACAATTTAACAAAACGAACAGGGATCTGCTAAATTGGAAATTGTTGGAATTAATAAGTATTTCCACTTTTGCTTTCGTGCACTTACACTTTTTATTGGCACAATATCACAGAGACAGCAGATGAATGGATTTACATGGATAGTCGGTCATGTGTGTGGTATTTTGGAATCGGGGTGGACATAGACTGATATTGCCGAAATTGTTTGTATGGATCATGTATCAGTATCACGGCTCTAGCAAAGGTACTGATCTACAGAAACGTTTATAGAAGACTTTTAGAAGGCCTATCATGTGTAACAACACCATCAAATGATCGTTGTGTGGTGTTAACTGTGCAAAGTAACCAAACGATATCAGAGAGAGCACTTGTCAAGGTATCATTTCAGAGTTATCCGCGGCTGTGTGACCACTTGTTTGGTGACAAATCACGTACAGAAGACTTCATCAGCAAGAACGTTATGCAAGACGCTCTACAGTATGTCCGCCATTATTCCTCCAAACCAGGCAGGCCAGACTTCCATGGTGCAGGGAGCACAGAGTTTGGAATACAAACCTGTGAAGTGATGTCCTCTTCTCCAATGAATCGAAATTTAGCTTGAAGTGTGACAATCGGCGTGTTTTCATCTGGAGGGAATCTGGAATGCGCTACATTCTCTTATATATACGTGGAACGAACCAGTGGAGAAGAAGTGGTATAATGGTATGGGAGGGCCGTATGTCAAATAGGCATAAGCCACTCCATATTTTTTTTGCAATATGTGAAGTTAAATAGATGCAAAATTGAGGTTACGGAACTCTATTTGAGACGTTTTAGGAGCGCTATACACTACATTCGTTTCCATAGATAATAATGCTGCCCTCATAGAGCTATTCTCGTCAGTGAGCGCGAAAGTTGTAAATTTTCAATGCATGCCATAGCCCAAAAAATTATTCAGACTTAAATTCTATTGAACATGTCTAGGTTGCGTTATGATGCTACATGTCAGAAAGACTTATTGGAAAGCTGCAGCTAAGTCCCAGAACTCTCCTGGAGCTCCAATCAGCCCTAGCTAGAATACTAATATTCTGCAAAATTACCTGTATCAAACACATTTTCCGAATGTACTAATGTTAATTTTATTTGTAAGGCAGTATTTTATCTGATAGACTCCTATAAGAATTTTATACATATTTATACATCTACAGGTTTGAATATTAGACTTTTTTGAAATTAGACTCACTATGTTAAGTACTATGAAACTTAAAGGACCTGTTGTTGTTCTTGAAATTCCCCTTGACCTATAAAATTCTAAGCCGAGTCCAAGAGATCGCGCAGCCAATAAACAATGATGCTACCCTCTCCTGGCCCTCTACTAGAAAATTTAAAGAAGATCCCATGCAGTCGAGAAGATGAGAGGGACAGCCAAGGAGAAATAACAGGTGCATGGAGGGAAAACCCTGTCTCCTCGCTCAAACTTCATATCCTTAGTATGGTCACTGGCCAATGCTGTCTGAATGGACGTAGGGTCATCATATTGGAGCGATAATCCAGGCATCTTGTCCGAATATCAGTGATGACATGGTGAAGATTTAAAGAGGATCTCATGCAGTCGAGAAGATGAGAGGGACAGCCAAGGAGGAATAACAGGTACATGGAGGGAAAACCCTGTTGCCTCGCTCAAACTTCATATCCTTAGTATGGTCACTGGCCAATGCTGTCTGAATGGACGTAGGGTCATCATATTGGAGCGATAATCCAGGCATCTTGTGCGAATATCAGTGATGACATGGTGAAGATTTAAAGAGGATCCCACGCAGTTGGAAGATGAGAGGGACGGCCAAAGAGGAATAACAGGTACATGGAGGGAAACCCTGTCTCCTCCCTCAAACTTCATATCCTTAGTATGGCCTGTGGTCAATGCTGTCTGAATGGACATAGGATCATTATATTGGAGCGATAATCCTGTCATCTTATCCGATTATCAGTAATGGAGAAGTGTTTTGGCAATTTCAAGATCTAATCAAGGTTTGTTTTTCAAAAGGAGTGAGAAAATTATTCGAAGGTGAGTTCAAATGACAAGCCTAATTGACTAAGGGGTCGGCGGTCTCGTTACCACAAGCACCAATGTGGGAAGCAATCCATTGGATTGCGATGTATCTAAAATTCCTCATCTCATATAACATGGAGATGATGTCCCGGCTGGTCTTGCTAGTGATTTTTGGTCAGTTGAGATGTTGAATATAACTTTTACTATCTGTTAGAATGCTGACACAATAATTCATAATCAGTGTATTCCATATATTTTAAGGCTACTCTGATTGTCAGAAGTTCGGAACGAAAAACCGAGCAGTGGTCAGGGTCCCTAGCCCTAAGACTCATATCCCCCTCTGAGTTTCTAATAAGAATGCCACTACTAATTTTACCACTGCCCCGCTTACTACAATTCATATAAATGAGAAATGAATTACTAGGTATTTTATGTATGACTTCCAAGGCAAGTAAAAAAACTTTATAGAATCCATAAAAATTCTCCAGAGAAGCCACATACAATAATTTAAACATTTTTTTTTTAAATAGTAGAAAATCTAAGTAATTTAATGCATACCAAATTGAACTATAATTGAACTGCATACCGAAAGTTAAATCCCATGCATCTTTAATGCACAGTATTTTTATTTTTCTGCAATAGTTGAAACGAAACATGTAAAACAAGTATAAAAATAAAGTTCTGTTTCATCGATCTCAAACGTCTACAGGAGAAAGAATTTGGATAGTTTGAGTAATGTTAATGGAATATTAATCTATGTAAATGTTTTGTTCATTGATTCTTCATTGATCTGAAATTTTGTATCGAAGAACCTTAGACTAACATCAATATAGTGTTGCATTGCAATACTTCATTCCAAACAACGTATGTAGCAAGGTAGTTTTTGTGACTAACTGCCGTCTACGATCAAATATTGTTATTTTCAGACTATAATAAACACACTGAATTCCAAAGGTAGTAATCACGCACGCGACGTATCATCTACATCGGTGTGCACTTACTTAGCAACTCTTAGTGCTTTATAGGAAATAATAAACACTTATGCCCTTTCCTGTAGGGGAGTTAAACTCATATCAGAATATTTTATCGACTCAACAACCGAATCCAAGATATTATATTATGTAAAACAAGATTATTATGTAAATCAATTATATGGATAGTATGTAAATCAAGTAATATTATATTATGTAATTCAAGATATCATGTAGATAATATTAATAATATATGGACTCAAGCCACTAAAATATTATGCACTACTGTAGGGAAGTAACACCTCATGTCTGAAAAAAAATTCATTGAAATCCATCGCAAACTTCAAGAGATATTTCACTTAAAAATGTATTTTTGAATTTTGCTTTTTATATATAAGATTTAAAATAGAATATCTTAAGTCTATGTAAGTCTCTAATTATTGTTTTTCTATAAAATTAAAGTACATAAACTAAGTGGATTACGGGGAAAATTAATCTTTCAAACACGTCATTATGATTGAGTATTGAAACATTATACCAGGGCCATCTTTATTTCCAGCATCGCCGATATTCCGGAACTTTATTTTGTCCGATACCTTCTTTCAGTACAGCCGTAATAGATTCATAAAAACTTTATGACCGGGCAGAAGAGCCAATAAAGCTCGTATGTAAGCTTATAGTCCGAGCTTATGGGAGAATAGAGTGGAATTCAGAGATTTTCTCTGGCGGCTTATGCGTTATGTGGGAAAGTATTGGATGTTTCGTGTGATGCGGTTGTCATATTGTGTTTAGTGCCAAGTGCAATATTTAACTGGTACCAATTTATGATTAAATATAATTATGCGGAAAGCATAGATAGTACAGTATATGAAATATATCAATAATATTTTGTCTGATTACATATTTTATTTTATGTTTTATTCTAATTTCCTATTTTATATTTTGATAATTTTTGCGAGCCATTTCGCAAAAATAAGCAGGTTCTTTCTTTCGAATGGTACCGAAATCTAATCTGCACCAGAGTAACCTACAGGTGATTTATCTACAAAAATTGTGAAATAGAGTCAATTAGATTTCCAGCTAAAGGGGATACATACACTTTTTGCAGTTCCTTTTGCAAAAAAGGCAGGTTCTATTTTCCTGAATAATACCAAAATCTAATCAGCATCAGGATATCCCACCAGTGATTTATCTACCAAATTTTGTGAAATTTGGTCAATCAATTTTACCCCTAAAGGCGATATATACATTGCACAGACATATACACACACAGACAGACACACACAAACACAAACTTTATGCTAAAAACAGTTTTTCGGGTTTAAGAATGCTCGAATTGTGCAGATCTGTAGAAAACTCGAGTTGCGATTTTCGACGCGATTACAATATTTTCCGTATACATTACCATATATTGTAGGGAAAGTAAAAATCAATCAGAGTTTATTTTTTTTTCATTTTCTCCGCAATACATAGTAATATATAGAGAAAGTATTAGAATCGTGTCGGAAATCGGACTCGATTTTCGACGGATCTACACGCTTTAAGCACTGTAGAGCCCGAAAAACTATTTTTAGCGTGACTTCTGTATGTGTGTATAATTTATATATCCACTCTAGCTAAAAACTAACAGACCAAATTTCACAAAATTTTTAGTAGATGGTATCACTTTTAGGTTACCTTGGTGTTAATTATATTTTCTCTTTTTCGAAATTGTCAAACAAAATTGTCAATATCTAAAATAAAAACTCAAATCCATCAATAAAATGTCCGTTCTATACGTAATTTTTGAAGACGAAAATAAGACCAATCCCATAGCTCTAGTTCTAATCGTTTTCGAGGTAATTTAGTTTCTTCGCATTTTTGCCACGCCACTGTTAAAAAAATTTTCAGTCTCCAAATGAAAACAAAAATTGAATTAAAACTTCAAATTCAGTGATTTTTAAATATTCCACGCTATTTTGTGCAATTTAATTCAAAATCAATTTGATAAATTGTGAAAGGAAAATAATTTGTGTCTGTAGGGAATATCAAGTGCTGCCCACATTAGATATTTTTTTTCTGCATGACTTTAAATAAAATTTAATATGTTTTAAGACTGCGAATCGAATATAAACAAGTATATTGTGTTATTTTGCGAAATTTGAGTAAAAATTTTGTTGAAAGGTATATAATTTTGTTAAGATTTAAATTATTGATTTGTGGAATTTATAACGGGAAAAATGAATATTATTTTGAGTGAAAGTCATGTGATGTCCACATAAGATTTTAGCTTTAGCCAAATTCCAGAATTTTATTCCTACTGACACTCCTTTTCTAGGAGCAGCCGCATGCCTCTCAGAGAAGTTTAATAACTCGCTAGAGTATGTATAGTGCCAAAATGTAAACTTATTTCGTTTTCTATGTCTTTAGAAATTTTCCTGGAAGCATTTTACGAAGAGAGCTATAAGAATTTAAATATTGCATTCAGAACTGAAGTCCTCAATACATTAAATAATATAAATGATCACGTGAACTCTATCATCCTGTCAAATATCAACATAATTACGTCAATTTTAGTCCACTGTGCTTCAACTACAGAGGTGGGGATCAACATTGTATTTTGAACCATTTGCCAATATCTAAAACAAAATTTATACGCGATTTGAAAAAAAAATTAATCATTATAGACGAACAAGAATTATTTTATTATATACATATATTTACGATAAGGCTAACTTGAATAAATTGTGACCAGCGAATTACACAGTTTTATGTTCATACGCCAATTATGCATACAATGACTAATTTATTTCCATGGCAAACCGATTCGTTTTAAATACCTTTTTCAAATACTTTTTCTGTTAAATATGAACGAACATGAATATCATTTCAGATTTTATTCATGGGAACTGATTCATTTCAAATCAAAGCATGGCATCGATTTGATATTGCAACATTTTAATATTTAACTGTCAATATTGTTTAATCGACGAACTATATACCATAGTGGAGGTTTACAGTTTCTCCTACCTCAGTTGTGTCAAGTTCGGTTTGCCGCAAGTATAGAGATATTAATTACTAGAGAACACATTTAGTTGTATTTAGGATACACCATATTTGCATGTGAATTCTAAATACAATGATGCTGTTTTGTGAAAACTGTTTTATAATGATGAAATTCAATTTTAATTGATGAATTCTGAAAACTGAATTATAAAAATAGGATGAATATTAAATATAATGGTTGAAGTGCAGAGGACAGGACTTTGCAATAAAAAATAAATAAAAATAATCGATAAAAATGTATATTTTAAATGCATCATTATTATTTTGTATTCTGAAAAAACAAACCTGTGAATCTTATTTACTTCCCTATAATGCATAGTAACGTATAGGGAAATATTAGAATCGTGTGAAAAATCGAATCTCGAGTTTGTAACGGATTTACACGTTTCGAGCATTATAGAACTCGAAAATCTATTTTAAGCGTGACGTCTGTGGCATGTTTATGTATGTCCGTGTATCTGTGCGTTTGTATGCACAGTGTATATATCCACTCTAGATAATAAATAATTGACTATATTTAAAAAAATGTAGTAGATAAGTGATTTGTGACAGAAATCGTATGCATCCTCTCTAGCTGAAAAACTAAATGATAAAATTTCAAATTTAGTGATTAACTAGTGGGTCACCCTGGTGTTGATTATACTTTAGCACGATTCGAAAAATGAAACTTGATTCTTTTGCGAAATGGCCCGTGAAAATTGTAAACATCTAAGATAAAACACTACGTATACTTAAATGTATCAATTAAATTCTAGTTTTATACTTAACTTTAGACGACATAAGACACACCCCGTAACTCTAGATTAAACGTTCTCGAGATATTTTAGTTTCTTCGCATTTTTACCACATCGCTTTTAAAAATACGCGCAGTTTCCAAATCAAAACGAAAATTGAATTAAAACTTCGAATTCTGAGTAATTTCACATAATTGGCTACGTTATTTTGTGCAGCTGATTTTAATGAATTGCGAAAGAAAAGAAGAGAAAAAAAAATGTGTTTGTGGGGAACGTCATGTGCTGATCACATCATAATTTTGTGTATTTGTAAATGTTTTTTAATTTTATTTTATCCGATATCTTTTCCAGAAATAGAAATTTCCACACAAATTTAATCATCAGACGAACAAATAGAGATCGCGTATGACTTTTTGTAAGTTGCTTCAATTTAGAAATTCTGTCTTGCAATTTTCTCTGGCAAACTATTTCGATTTCAGAATTTAGAATGAAAAGCAATGTTTACAAATGTCAATTTAAATTTTCATATTTGTGTAATAACGACATAATATTGGAATGGCAAATTGTGTATTATAAAGTGCTATAGACATACTCTAAAATCTGTTCTAGCCTTGATGACATTTTTCTGTTTTTACGTAAAGAAAAATTGAAAAATAAGATAAAAACCTCAAAGTAGGATAATTTTTATAAATTTTGTGTGCCATAATTATGACATTAAGTTCGATTATTTTATATGCTCTGTATCTGTATGAATATTTTTGATTTGTAATTTTGCGATTTGTGATAAGGACACAAATATACTTTATAGAAAATCAACCCGTGTAATAACTTTTAAATTTGATTTTAAATATTTAATGAATTTATGATATCTATGTAGTTATTTAGGACACTGCAAAATGAACAACTTAGTACAAGAACAACTGTTGAATAATATGATTTAGAATTAGATATAGGAAATTATACGAGATTTGTTAATTATTCATAATATTTTTCTGGTCGTAGTAGTGTAATGGTTAGATTTTTTTTAGCAAAATGGAAAGCACCGAATGCGAATAACTTTCATATGCAAACAAAGTTATACCTGTTATACCTTTAGCAAAACCTTTAAAAGAAATTCCATTTGTTAAATGTTAATATCTAAACGATATTATATTGTGGAACAACCCCTAAACAAATTAAAGAACTAAATGACGAAATATAAAGCCCTCTAAAAGTTAAGCACGAGATGTAACACCCCCCTTTCTTATTTTGTGCTTAACTTGTAGAGGGTCATTATATGAAATTTCTTGTTGAGCTGAAGAGTTTAATTTAAGAACAACCACACTTCTTTAAAACTCAATGACGTTTATTAAACAAATAAATTGAGTATTACAGATATAAAGTATTAGCTATTGCGAACCAGCTGGACTAAAGAAATGCTACAGAAATATAGCAAAAAAAAACTCACATTTAGCAGAGTTGATGGAAAATTACTGTTAGATGCCCTCTCAAAGTTAAGCGCAAAATACAACCCCTCCATTTCTTATTTTGTGTTTAACTATTGGGGGCCAGTGTATAACATTTCCGGTTGAGCTGAAGAAGTTTAACTTAAGAACAAACATACTTCTTTAACACTCAAAGAAGTTTATTAAACAAATAAATTAAGCATTACAGATATAAAATATTAACTATTGAGAACCAGCTGGATTAACAAATGCTACAGACATACATTAAAGAAAATCTCACATTTCGTTAAGTTGATGAAAAATTACTGTTATAAGCACACCATTATCATTTAGTATTCTAAAGCATCACACCGTAACTTCATTACATCCAGCATTGGCGATGTTCCGAAACTTAATTTTATCTGATATTCTATTTAGAAACAGCCATAATCTTCTCATAAAATGTTTATAGTCCAGCAGAAGAGCTAATACAGCTCCATGTGATCCTATCTAGAGTTCAGAGAATTTTTTTTATCTGTCTCATCTACTGTGCTTAATGATTTGAGTATTATGATATATGTGAAATATTGTTTATTGCCATGGATTAAAAAATCTGACGTGGACATCAAATGACTTTCGCTGAAGACTGAAAATTATTTTTTTCTTTATTTTTTTAATAATTCATTAAATTGACTTTATTTTATAAAATAATACCCGTAATTGATTGCAATGGCACTGAATTTGCACTTTTAATTCAAATTTTTGGTTTAATTTTGTAGCTGGACTTATTTTCAAGGTGGCATAGTAAAAATGCATGATAAACTAAAATATCTCGAGGACGGCTAATCCCAGATTAATAGGGTTGGTCTTATTGTTTTTATCGTCAAAAAATACGTATAAAATAATCATTTAATTGATACATTTCAGCATACGTGTATAAAATTTTATGAAATTTGGTCAATTAGGTTTTTAGTCAGAGTTGATACATACATTGTATAGACAGACACAAATAGAGGCATATGCAGATGTCACAAAAATAGTTTTATCGTGTTCTAGAGGTCTCAAAACGTGTAGATCCATCGAAAACTCGAGTTGCGATTTTCGACACGATTCCAATACTTACCCCATACATTACCATATATTGTAGGGAAACCAATATAGTTTCTAAAGCAGAAGTAAACATTATTTTTACTTTCATGCTATTTTACAGGAAAAATGTATTTTTATCAAAAATTATCAAATTTAGGATTTTTACAGATAAGCACATTTTAAGATCTTCTGAATGCATTTTGAACACTTTTGAAAATATATCTGTTTGTATTTGTGCATATATGTGTGCATTTGTGTGTGCATTACATTTTATATGTAATATAGTTATGCAGAAAATATAACTAGATAGACAATTTAGTAAGTCTCATGATTGGAACTCGCATTGTTTTTAATATGTTTTTTCCAGCAATATCTTCCATGTTTCCATTAAAAACAGGAATTCCTAAAATAATGATGTATATTGTAGGAGAGAAGTTGATAATTTTTAAACCAGTAAATATGAACGTATAAGAAGAAAATGTACCCGAAAACTCCCAATGTGAAAATATTTTTACTTCTTAATACTAAATTTAAGTATTGCTTAATGATGACAAAGCAATACATTATTAGGATTTTAATAAGAAACTCTAAATCTATAAGCACACAATAAAGTATAAATATTCTCTAATTCATTATGTATAATTCAACTCAGAAAGATGACGAAATTCGCAATACAGGCTAGTTACATATTGCATATAATGGTGATCTTATTCCTATTTTTCTGAGGTGTTCTTAGTGCTAACGCATATTTATGATGCCATTTCATGTCAAACTAAAAATACACATACGATAATGGTACTCATTTAGCGTCTTAACATATTTATCAGAATTTTATTTACTCATTTTATGTGGTAATTTGAATATTTTCTAAAAGTTTCGAAGCAATATGTGAATTTTAACTCCTGTTAAAAGAAGTTAAGAAAATTATGTCCCATAGGAATCAATGTATATCTTATTTTTTATTTTATGTGGTAGTTTGAATATTTTCTAAAAGTTTCGAAGCAATATGTGAATTTTAACTCCTGTTAAAAGAAGTTAAGAAAATTATGTCCCATGGGAATCAATGTATTTCATATTTTTTAAATCCGAAACTAATTCGCTGATATTATTCATTTTTATTTCCGTATGTCCCACAGACCGTCTCAATACCATACTAAAATTTCCCTTTGATAAAGACATTTTTACGACAGTTATCGTGCAAATGGATAAACAGACAGACAGACAGAATGGCCAAAGACATAAACAGTTTTCAACTATGTTGGAAGGTGTTAAAAATTGAATAAAAAAATTTCTGTGGCGGAAGTCGTGCATGTCCATAACGTGACTTATATGTTTCGGAATGTAAATCAAAATCGTAATTCTTACTCTACTAACCATTTCAGTTACATACATCACTATCAATTCCCAAATATAAACGTAAATTTACTAGGCCATTCAACCTCAGGTTGATTGATCTTGGAAGATTTATTGTCGTGCCGTTATTTATCTGAGTATAGGGCATCGAAACAACCATCCTTATACTCAGAACTGCCAGAATAAACCGCCCTTGTATATATGTGATCATTAAAGGATGAAATACCACCTTGTGGTGATTCAAAGATTAAACTAACTTTAGCGTGGCAATAAATGTACTCGCACTCAATGCGGTTGTTAAAACGGCAAGAAAAGTAGACTTGCTTGCATTTGTAAGGAAATATGTTTAATAGACAAAGTACTCCCCTTGAGATATGGTTTATAACAAAAATTAGACGCAAACATCATAGCAGGCCTAACCGTACCGTAACCTATATCTGCCTGAAAACATTACTCTTCTTAAAACTCGTAGGCAATAAAAGTGTGCACATCTAACTTTCCTGTCAGCGTACAAATACTATTTCGTGAGTCTCACGTTTGTAGCAAACAACTCTGTTAAGCATTGATATGACTTACGCACGACTAATGGTGAAGCGTGAGGAGTTTCATGAAACAGCATCAATTTAAACAATCTGCTACGAAGCAACTATCACTTTGATTATAATGCATCGCTTGAAATAATTTATGCGCTTATTATGAATGATGGACAACTGGAAAGAAAGTAACTTGTTAGGTTGTTTGGATAGACAATGTTTCCCCAGTTTTCCCAGGACACGACAAATATTTTATGTAATGTTGCTGCACGCTTCTTTTACAACCATCTTCAGCTTACCTTTTATTCGGTGTTTGCGTTTTTTATAGGACACGTAACATATTTTACAATGGACTGAGTGTAGGCGAATCTGGGACCTAGTCAAGGAATTGGCGAAACTAAGTAGAGGTGGAGTGTACAATATCCGGCTTGGCGAGATCATGCTGGAAGATGGCATCTCCCTGCAAAAGAAGGCGGGCTACAGAAACCAGATAATGCTGTTGCAAAATTGCCTGGTAATGTTTTACATTGACAGTACGGATCCAAATCACAAATTCCAGAATACACCCCGCTCCCTCTTTCACAGTGCCTAAGAACTGGACTTCTTGATTCATACAATTTCGATTGAATTTTTTATTTGGCCGACGAATGACTTTCCATCCTATACTATTCAGATAAGTTTGGGAAGGATGACTAGTCAGAACAAATCCCCCTCCGCCATTGAGACTGTTTTTTTTTTGTTTTAGGTTACAGAAAGATTTCCGATTCAAAAATCCTCTTCATGGCAGCTCCCCTAGTATAACAAACACACCCAATTGGGAACTTTCTATGAGCTGCAAGGACCACCCTGTGGCAGGAATGTTTACTTTCTGGTTTTTTGATTGATATAGGGCAGTATTGAATATTATGGAGTCTGTTTATTCATACAATGTGGCTTGATGTCGACATTTAACTCAAGCTGCCGGTCATGGTACATTTTGCGTACTTTAAAATTACAGTAGAGCACCAAAATAAGTCAATCCAGTCCAATCCATCGGTTACGAGCTTCCACCCAAGAGCGTTTTACTGTTAAACAATTTAATACGAAAACTTTCTGTATCCTACAGACCAGTTGAATGCACTTTACCTACAGGGTAGCTGACATACTTTTTAGTATAGAGAAATACCGTTTTTCTTACTAATTGTGATCTGTAACATCATATAGATCACAATTGATTCTTTATCTCTCTCTAACAAAAATGCAACTTTTACATTCCTTTAAACTTCAGAGCAATTGATCATAGTTGATTTAATGTTGTGCAGTTGTTCATCTCGGCATAGTTCATGGAAAATCCGTACTTATATTCTAGACTGCCAGAATAAACCGGGCTTGAATATGCGTGATCATTAAGTGATGAAATATCACCTAGATAGGACTTAAAGATATTCTATATATTACCTACGGAATTCTATGTTAGTATCACGGCGTGGATATTACTGCACGTGCCTGTTACAGCTCTCAGTTATGCTTATCAGAAATGTGTTTATCAACCCATGTAGCTGTCAAGATCATGTTGTATTATGTTTCTCCAACATTTCTGCTGTATTTTTAACATTTGGTGTTGTTTATATTTGCGTATTCGTTTAAGACAAGCGGATTTTATTAGTAGAAATATGTAACACACAGAGATATTAAAATAAGAACATAAAACTAGGAATTCCTAACTAATCAACAAAATTTGCGCAGTTTCCTAATTTCTCCAAGTTGGCAATCTTTCACCAAATTTGTGACAAAGGAGTCAAATTTGTCGCCTAGGTCAAGAGATCCGAACTTTCAAATAATAACAATGGTTGCCAGTAAATATTGTACTTCCTCTGGGATAAAGTTATTCGCCATAATATGTTTATCTTTAGGATTCCTTGTACCGGTAGAAGCAATAATTCTAAAATAAACAAGAAAGATCAGTCATGCATAAAGCATTGGTTATGAAACTCTTTCCAACTGAAACGCAATTTTATTTAAACTTCTTTAATATGTGATACCTTCATCACTGATACTTCTTAAAGTATCACAGTACTACTACTTGAAAACTTCAAACTTCATCGAAGAAGATAATGTTAGTCACACAAAAGAAATTTCATTCAAATGCAGTCACCGAAATATAAATCGGCTGCTTCTCTATGTAATATCAATGAATATTTCATTCATATACAGGGTGTCCCCAAAACATTGCCCTTGGCTTTTATTCTCTAAATATTGATCTTAGACATATATAATAAATTATAAAGTTGCACAAAAAAGGTGCAGAATTTTATAAAATCGATTAAAATTTTCAAGGGAATTAAATTTTTAGAAATACAAAATTTAAATTTTTATACCGCCTCCGTGCAAAAACATTTCTAATGAGTAAAATGTGGTCCATACACTAATAAGGTAATGTGCAAAATTTCAGCATTTTATCATAAAAAGTTCTAGAGATATGAAAAGACAAAAATGCTGACTTAAACCACTTTTCGATGCATCGACTTGGGTTCTCAGAGGGGAAAAATCATGTCGACAGATCGCGTTTCAGAAGCCATATACAAATTACGAAAGAAAACAATGATTACATAAATAAAAAATCTGATGTGGGCAACACATGACTTTCCTTATATAATGCAATGAATTTACTACATTTACAGTGAAAAAATAGGTTTTTTATAGTAGATACTTATATTCTTTCCAAGATATTGAATGTTCGTCAATTAGTCGTTATTTTCATTGATTTAGCGTTATTTTTATCCATTTGACAAGATTTTCTTTAATTTGGCAGCATTTAAAAAATTCGCCAAGTTGGCGACATTCCGTTCGACACACAATTCGTCGCCAAAATGTTGGCGACACACAATTCGTCGCCAAAATCTCGCCAAGCGTTATAAATGGAGAAATAAATTATTCTTATAGCAGATAAATGCTTATTTGTGCTTAAATACAAAAGTATTACAAAAGTGCTTAAGTAAAAAGGTATATTTTTTCATGAATGGAACGAGCTAGATCCACAAGAATCATGTCCCCCAATTTATCGCATGGTATTACATTTGAAAGAGAAAAGATTTCTCAACGATTAATAAATATATATATATATATATATATTTTAATTTATGGGATTTTTTGATAAATTCATATAAAAAATGTGTAATATCTCGAGAACGGTTTATGTTAGCGTTCTAAAATTTATGTCAATCGTTTTCTAAGGAAACATTACCTAAGAAATGTCTATTTGCGCAAATTTATTAAAGATTTTGATGTTTTGATGATTTTTTCAAAATTTCACTTGAAAATTTAGGTGGATTCTGTACATTTAAATTTAGGTGGATCTGAAATTATGTATATAAGGAATGTAAAAATACGGACAAGTTAAATTGAAAAAGCCAATTACAATGTAGTAGATCATTGTCTTATTCGTAGGAACTGTAACACAGTGACACATCAAATGCTTATAAAAAAAATCTGATGTGGCAACACATAACCTTCCTTATATAATGTAATGAATTTACTACTTTTACAGTAAAAAAAATCTAATGTGGGCAACACATGACTTTCCTTATATAATGCAATGTATTTAATACTTTTACAGTTAAAAAAAATCTGATGTGGACAACACATGACTTTCCTTATATAATGCAATGAATTTACTAGTTTTACAGTAGAAAAAATAAGTTTCTCTTATAGTAGATACTTACATTCTTTCCAGGATATTGAATTTTCGACAATTAGTCGTCATTTTCATTGATTTAGCGTCATTTTAATCCATTTGGCGAAATTTTCGTTAATTTGACAACATTTGAAAAAGTCGCCAAGTTAGCGAAATTCCGCAAAATTCGTCGCCAAAATCTCGCCAAGCTTTACTGACGGAGAAATAAGTTATTCTTATAGCAGATAAATGACTATTGGCGTTCAAATACAAAAGTATTACTCGAAGTATCTTTTCTCATGAATGGAACGAGCTAGATCCACGAGAATGATGTCACCATATTTATCGCATGGTATTACATATGACAAGTGAACATGTTTCTTAAAAGGAAATATATTTTTTTTTATGACTTTTTGATAATTTGTTTGAAAAATCTGCAATATCTCAAGAAGGGTTCATGTTAGCGTTCTAAAATTTATGTTAATCGTTTTCTAATGAAATATTACATAAGAAATGTCTATTTGTGTAACTTTATTAGTGGTTTTGATTTTTTGACGATTTTTTCAAAATTTCATTCGAAAATTTAGGAAGGTTCTCAACATTCGATTGCGTATAAAAACAATAGGCTTCCAGTGTTTACGGATTGTGATTCTTGTACCAAATTTGGTTCAAATCGGTCCATTCGTTCGTCAGTTCTCGTCTCCACAGTCTCACTGACACACACACACACACACACACACGCACACACACACACGCACACACACACACACACACACACACACAGACATCACTTAAAAAATGTTTAATTCGTGATCAGGGATGCTTGAAACGTGCTTTCCCGTCGAAAACTCGAATTCGAATTTTCGACCCAGTCAGAATACTCTCCTTATGCGTTATGTAAATAAGGAAAGTAATATTAATTTTGCTATTTATTGGTACAAAAGCAGCTGCACTGTGTAGAAATAATAACTTTACACAAAGATTAAAAAGCTTGTTCAAAATGTTTCCCCATCCCTGCCAAAGATCCATTAAGGATAAGAGGCAGATATTTTTTGTCTATGATGCATATCTGTCATTTGCACTCTTGTTGTAAATATTTACATTTTACTTTGTGATTAATCCCTCACCAACTTTGTTTAAACATATCTCTAGGACTTTTTATGATAAAATGCTGAAATTTTGTACACCACCTTAGTGTATGGGGCACATTTTACTCATTTGAAATGTTTTTGTACGGGGGCCGTATAAAAATTTAAATTTGTATTTCTTCAAATTTAATCCCCTGAAAAATTTTATCGATTTCATAAAATTCTGTACCTGTTTTTACTGAACTTTACTATTTACTATCTATGTCTAAGATCAATATTTAAGGTATAAAAGCCGAGGTCAATGTTTTTGATAAGTGATATACAGGGTGTCCACTCTGTATATCATTTATATTCCAGACTCCAGAGCTAAATAATTCTGAGTGAAAAAAAATCAGCAATTCATATACAACTCATATTACAATCGCTAGATTTATTTACATATTGTATACTGTAATTTAGCATTAAAATTTGAATCCATTGTAGGAATAAGGAAAATCTAGTGATTATTTAAAATAACGAATATTGTAATTGCGTTGGCTCAGAATTTAACTAAAGAGAGAATACACAAAAATAAAGCGGTTTTATGACGGATAGAACACTATAAATTTAAAGGAACTTTAAACATCACGATCTGTTTGTTCACAGCGGGAAAAATGGATGGCATATTTTAATTTGAAATCAGTCACGTGATTTTTTCATATAATATGGGTGTAGTTAATATTTCAATTTTTAGTTAAAGAACTACCCAACATATTTTGCTAAACATTTTTACGCATTATGAGTGATAATTTGAATATTTCCTAACATTTTTGAAGCAGTTTATGAATTTTAATTCCGTTTAAAAAATGTTTGAAAAACGATGTCTTATAGGGTTCAATGTATTTCACTTTTTCAACACGGGTTGAATCTGAAACTAATTGGATGATTTTATTCATTTTCATTCGCATATGTCTCACAGACCGTCTCAACAACATACTAACATTTCATTTTGATAAAGCCATTTTGACAGCAGTTATCGTGCGTACGGACCAATAGAATGACCAAAGTCATAAACAGTTTTCAATTACGTTGAAAAGTGTTAAAAAACGGTATTCACACTATAGAGTGGGAATAATGGCGGAAATGATTAATATGTATATGAACTGTTATAACTAAGTCATGGTATTAATGAACCACTGTTGTATAACTGAAAATTCAAAAATGTAATTCTTAATAAATATTTGCAATACGAGTTCTGATCCATTTAATATAGAATATTTAAGTAATGAATATAATTTGTGCAACTGCATTCTATCATTTATATTTGACTTTTATTTATGCTATTAGTGCATTTTTTTATTTTAATTCTGTTACATTTTTCTTTCAGACACATTTTTTAAAAGTTGTTACAGTAAAATTCCAGCTAAAAAATCACCATATGAATATACCATGTGCGATAAATAGTAAGTACTAATTTACTTATATATGTACACACACACACACATATATATATCTATATATATATATCTATATTTATATATATATATATATATATATATATATATATATATATATATATATATATATTCGTAGTATAATTGTATTCCTTAAGAAATGACTTTTATTAGAAGTTTAACCATGTCTAGCCATTGTAAAAAATATTAGACATTGTCAAAAATATTTCTTCATTGCATGCTGCCACTTCATACGATTATACAAAAAATAGATGTGAGATTTTTACTTTTATGTAGCAAAGAAAAGTAACTTTTACGAAAATTCTCGTATTTAAGAATTTAGGTTGGAATTTATTTATGCAGTTTTGAAATCCACAGCACAGTGTTATTGGCATTAATTTGATGACAGAGCTCGAATTATTGGAAATTTTAGTAACCACTTAAATTTTCTATTTATTCTAACGTTTGATATTTTAACAACATTCTGTGATTGAAATGAAATATATAGCGGCAGTACTACAAAACATGCCTTTCAGCGCTAATGAAAATCAAATTTGCATTGGATTCTTGTTACCAGGAGAAATATTGTTGAATACTATTTTTTTGATTTTTCTCAACTCTTATAAATATATTTAACACATTTAAATTTAATATGCTTTTTAAATAATAGAGTATACGTGAAATATTTATCAAACTGTCCATCTAAATCTAATATTATTAGTTTTTTGATGCAAAATGTTATATAAAATTTAATTACTTTTATTGATGATGAAACAAAGAACATATGATTGATTATCATATTTTCTATGATTCTTAAGAAAAATTTGATGTGTAATGAATTAGAACACTTAAAAATCCAAATTTCCTTTATCTAAATGTTAGAAAATGCAATCAGTGACTCAAAATATTACATAAAAATGTATTACAATTACCACCTCACTCTCAAATTACTATATCCACTCTCAAAATACTATATTGTTCATAAGTAGGCGAAGTAGGAAAATAAATCACATGCAAGCAGTGACTCAAAGTATGACACAAAAATGTATTACAATTACCACCTCACTCTCAAATTACTATATCCACTCTCAAAATACTATATTGTTCATAAAAAGGCGAAGTAGGAAAATAAATCACATGCAATTAGTGACTCAAAATATGACACAAAAATGTATTACAATTACCACCTCACTCTCAAATTACTATATCCACTCTCAAAATACTATATTGTTCATGAGTAGGCGAAGTAGGGAAATAAATCACATGCAATCAGTGACTCAAAATATGACACAAAAATGTATTACAATTACCACCTCACTCTCAAATTACTATATCCACTCTCAAAATACTATATTGTTCATAAGTAGGCGAAGTAGGAAAATAAATCACATGCAATCAGTGACTCAAAATATGACACAAAAATGTATTACAATTACCACCTCACTCTCAAATTACTATATCCACTCTCAAAATACTATATTGTTCATAAGTAGGCGAAGTAGGAAAATAAATCACATGCAAGCAGTGACTCAAAGTATGACACAAAAATGTATTACAATTACCACCTCACTCTCAAATTACTATATCCACTCTCAAAATACTATATTGTTCATAAAAAGGCGAAGTTAGGAAAATAAATCACATGCAATTAGTGACTCAAAATATGACACAAATATGTATTACAATTACCACCTCACTCTCAAATTACTATATCCACTCTCAAAATACTATATTGTTCATGAGTAGGCAAAGTAGGGAAATAAATCACATGCAATCAGTGACTCAAAATATGACACAAAAATGTATTACAATTACCACCTCACTCTCAAATTACTATATCCACTCTCAAAATACTATATTGTTCATAAGTAGGCGAAGTAGGAAAATAAATCACATGCAATCAGTGACTCAAAATATGACACAAAAATGTATTACAATTACCACCTCACTCTCAAATTACTATATCCACTCTCAAAATACTATATTGTTCATAAGTAGGCGAAGTAGGAAAATAAATCACATGCAATTAGTGACTCAAAATGTGACACAAAAATGTATTACAATTACCACCTCACTCTCAAATTACTATATCCACTCTCAAAATACTATATTGTTCATAAGTAGGCGAAGTAGGAAAATAAATCACATGCAAGCAGTGACTCAAAGTATGACACAAAAATGTATTACAATTACCACCTCACTCTCAAATTACTATATCCACTCTCAAAATACTATATTGTTCATAAAAAGGCGAAGTTAGGAAAATAAATCACATGCAATTAGTGACTCAAAATATGACACAAAAATGTATTACAATTACCACCTCACTCTCAAATTACTATATCCACTCTCAAAATACTATATTGTTCATGAGTAGGCAAAGTAGGGAAATAAATCACATGCAATCAGTGACTCAAAATATGACACAAAAATGTATTACAATTACCACCTCACTCTCAAATTACTATATCCACTCTCAAAATACTATATTGTTCATAAGTAGGCGAAGTAAGGAAATAAATCACATGCAATCAGTGACTCAAAATATGACACAAAAATGTATTACAATTACCACCTCACTCTCAAATTACTATATCCACTCTCAAAATACTATATTGTTCATAAGTAGGCGAAGTAGGAAAATAAATCTCATGCAATTAGTGACTCAAAATGTGACACAAAAATGTATTACAATTACCACCTCACTTTCAAATTACTATATCCACTCACAAAATACTATATTGTTCATAAGTAGGCGAAGAAGGGAAATAAATCACATGCAATCAGTGACTCAAAATATGACACAAAAATGTATTACAATTACCACCTCACTCTCAAATTACTATATCCACTCTCAAAATACTATATTGTTCATAAGTAGGCGAAGTAGGAAAATAAATCACATGCAAGCAGTGACTCAAAGTATGACACAAAAATGTATTATAATTACCACCTCACTCTCAAATTACTATATCCACTCTCAAAATACTATATTGTTCATAAGTAGGCGAAGTAGGAAAATAAATCACCCCTGTCGTGTAAAATGCTGAGTATAAGCGCCTCTGCGACTAATCACATCAAATGACATTTTAATGGATCGCGAAAAAAATTATAAGTTCAAGCAATGTCGCAAATAATACTTGTATGCTAGATAGGCTTACGATGGTTTAAGTACGCTTGATGGTTTAAATATGATGGTTGTACGATGATTTAACGTTTACGTTACGGCTCCACGAATCCATTTTTTTAACTCCAGAACGGCAAAATAACTGAAAATTCCACCCCTCTAAATAAACAATTTCAATGACCTTGTCTTTTGTTCGTAACTCTTCCCCTCTTCAGTCAGGAGAAACTTGAAGGAAGGGTGGCAGGCATTCTGCAAGGCACTCAACTGGGTACAGTAGGCCCTCCTGTCCTTTTCCAGAAAAATGGGGGTGAAAAAGACTGGAACAGCACTTGAAGCAACGCCGTTCTAGAAGAGATTTTCAGTGGTACAACTGTTGTACCGCCGTAAGGAAAAGGCTAAGTAAGTAAAATGGTATACTCATATCAAATGTCGTGAATATACATTTTACTTTCTGACATAGACCGCCTAGTTCGCCCAAAACGGGCAACCAGGAATAACATATTTATTTTTGAAAAATTGTAACTGAGAAATATATATTAACAAAAACAAATAGTTATTTTAAAGAAACACAGACCTAAAACAGCCAGGACAACAAATGTTAATGAAAATCACAGTATAATTGTCAAAATATAAATAAGAAAATATAAACCAAAATAATTAATTAAAATTAGATCCTAAAATCTCAGGTAAAAATATTTTATAACCTATATTAGAACCTCTTCTACGCAATCTTACTTTACGTAAAACATTAAGTTAATGTAGATCGGCGATGTTGATTGCAACACGAGGGATGGTGGTGATCACTAAGACCGTTAGTCGAAAACTGTTGACAGGGCGGCCGGCAGAGAGCTAAGACAGATGTATGCATTGCATAAGGGCCGGGCAAGGACGGGCCGCATAAGAAATTTATGGGAAAAAAGTCAACTTGTAAAATAAGATGAAGTAGGTGGCTTGAGCATTTACTTCATAGGGGCTCGATAAATGCTGTCGAGGGCGCTAGCTGTTTAGTAAGACTTTTCAACATCTTTAGGCATTCTGTGTTGCACTCTGTGCTTGTCTTTAATGGACGATTATTGGGTTCTTGCCACCGTAGGAAATTCACACGTCTGTAACGGTGCATGTCACTCACACTGGCATAGACTTCTGAGTTTTACAAAGACGCTAAGTAAGGTAAAGATGTTATTTAACTTTTGGGCATCTAATTAATTTTGGTTTTATGATGATATTTGGTCTAAAATTGAAAGCTAAGTTCAGCTAATAATTATACAACTTGAAGTTTTATATGCCTTTACTAGTACGGAATATATTCAAATAAACGTTACCGCTGCAAATCAGTAGTCCTCTATGAAATACTACTGGACAGCTTGGTTTATTAACAGCGAAAAGACTATCCCCTTCCATGCTATAGAGAACGTGATCTATACTACGGATTTGCTCTAGTGTGGTTAGTTGAGTTAATGACGTGTAGAACTAACTGCTTGCTCACTTCCGTTGCTTCACTGGATAATATAAGACACGTTATTGAAGATTCCATATCGAAAATGTCGTCAAATCGCTTAAATAAGTTTAGTTTGGTATAAAATGTAATATGCACTACCATCAGTAATATCCATAGTGATGCAGTATGAAATCAGGATTTTGGTTTTTGCAAACATAACAGTTCAAATTTTCATATCCACTTTCCAACTTCCGCCATAAAAGCAAACCGTAAAAACCTTCCTGTTTGAAAACTTTTAAAAGTGCACTGAATTTGATCCTGTTTCTAAACATTAAAACTTTACTTTGATATTTCTTGAAATATAGTATACAATTTTACTTTACGACTTCTAGCTATAAATATGCTTGCAACCAAAATTGAGAAGTTTAAATAAACCGGAATTTTTACCGTTAAGGCATCAGTTTACAAAATGTTTTAACTTCATCAATTTGTGAAATAGAAAATTATCAATTATTACAAATAATTTGTTAGCACTTAAGTATGATAGACAATTTGAAATTAAAATCTCCATACTATAATATTTTACCATTAAATATGCGGTGTATAAGCATCACATGATTACCTTTGCATGCTGTTATGGATTATATTCTTTAGCATTTCAGTAATCACTGTAAGATTTAAAGAACGATATTTTGCCCGTTGAATCATTACCGTATAATCATGGTACTTGTAATCTTTAGCTATTTCACCGACTTTGTATTGAAAACTGCTACAATTATTTTCGGCAATATTTTTACGGTCCATTCGACATCTTAATTTTAGGAACCAACTACTGCATTATTTTCTTAGCAAAAAATCCTAAACAAAAGCTTAATGTTGGAAAATTGTACAAGTTTATACAATTTCTAGCGCAACTCATATTTCAATTTCTTTTCCTACAACCCAATGTTAAAATAATAAAATAATCGCCAACCAGGGTTTTAAATGTACCAGGTTTTTTAGATTGTGCAGTGTGAAACAATAACTTTTTATTACAAAATATTCATTGTTACTGTTGGGATTTAGCGGATATATTTATGGTCCTGGTAATCATGGATACTGGTATTTGCAATGGGGAGTGTCTTACGAATTTTGGGAACGCCTCTTCAAAACGAATTTTGTGATTACGAGCTTTGCCTGTGCATCTTACCTGTGGCTTGAGTTAAATTGTAAATGAATTGTACTACGCCGGCAACGTGGGAAAACTGAAATTCTCTGTTTCCACAGAAGTGCGCAAAAATTGTGGCGTTCAGTAAGTTTAGTGCTGCCATTGCAGATATGCCGAAGACCGATCCATAGATACATATATCTGCAATGGGTGTGTCTTACTAATTTGGTAAACGCCCCTTATAGTCAGGTTTTGTATTTACTAAGATTTTGGCTTGTCTACCCCAGCCCAATACTGTTTGATTCCAAAATCAAGTACGTCTGGTTTCATTTAGTTCTGTGCCTTCATCCAGCGATTGGAAAGCTTGTGTGATGTATCGATATATCGGCGCGGTGATTAAATAAATACAGTATTAATCAATATTTTTTGTTTTAATTATATATTATTTGACATAAATGTAGAACATTTTTTACTCTGTAAATAAACAAAAATCATTATATGTACCGAACACCAGCCGACGTGCGACTTCCAAAAATCGAGAGAGATTTTTTCTCCTACTGACGCCTGAACCTTGTTCTCGCTGACCTATTATTCAGGAAAGACTTATCTATGTCTCCCCTTATTAAGAGAACGTGTATTGTATCGGAAACTCCAAGAAAATATACGCGCACCTTCTATTATTTAATTGCCGTAGCCCGGGTAGACGTATCTACAGTTTTGAGATTTCTTGAATTGGAGGATTGAAGATCTTTCTCAACTAGTGGCTAAGTCTCCTTATGTTTTAATTTTAATTATTTTATTTTAATAATATGGTGGTTATTATCTGAGGACTTAAAATTAATAAAATTTTAAATTAAAATAATCTTAAAATTTCACAGTAAAATGGATATATGGCTAAATTATAGGAGTTTTAACATTTTTGGACTTTTCGAATTTTTTCTATGGAAATCAAAAAATAAACTTTTAACAAGAGAAGAAATAAAGTTTTGTGAGTGGTATATATATTTTCTTACTTTTTTTTTGCATACGATATAATCTAGAGTTTCTCGTGTATTGTGCTTTCCTGCATATAACGTTTTTGAATTGGTTTTACTGAGAAACAAAAAATCGGATTCGATGCAATAAAATTTAAAAGTATCCTATCAATTCTTTTCATTGTAATTCAGTTTTCAACACTTTACAACGTTGTTGAAAAGTGTTTATGACATTGTTCATTCTGTCTGTCTGTCTGTCCGTTAGCACGATAACTGCCGTAAAAATGACTTTATCAAAATATAATTTTAGTATGTTGTCCGGACGGTCTGTGGGACCTATGGGAATATAAATGAATAATATCACTCCATTAGTTTTAGATTGAAGAAGGGTTGAAAAAATGAACTACACTAAACCTATGAGACCTAATTTTTCAAACATTTTTAAGCAAATTTAAAATTCACAAATTGCTTCAACAATTTTAGGAAATATTCAAATTATCCCATAAAATATATAAAAAAATTTTTAGCACAATATATTCAGTAGTTTTTTAAATAAAAATTTAAATAATAATTACACCTTTTATATGAAGAGATCACATGACCATTATATAAAGAGATCACGTGACCCACTTCAAAATAAAATATGGCATCCATCTTGTGTCAAAATCGTGATTTTTAAATTTTTTTTAATTCATACTTAGTGTGGTATCCGTTCTAAAATCGCTTTATTTTTGTTTAAATTCTGTGCATCTACATACTGAAACAAATCAATTACAATATATTTGAGTTTAAATGGTCATCAAGCTTTGATTCTTTCTGCAACGATGCCTAATTTTCACTTATGGAGAATGTAAATACAAAAAGATGTAGAATGAGTTGTATAAGAATTGTTGCATTTCTTTAATGCAAAATTATTTAGCTCATGGAGTCTGCAATATAGCTGATATGAATAAACATTAATTGATTTTACACAGAGAACGAGACGGTTTTTTCGATGAAATTTTAAGCATAAAGTTAAATTACTTGTACCTCCATTGTTTTAACTTTTTAAATAAAATAAATTATTATAGTACTGGGATGAATGAAAGAAATGGAAAAATGTTTCTGAATGAAATGCTGCTTTTATATAGAGGCGATTTATATTTCGATGACGTCATTTGAATAAAGTTCATTTGTTTTCGATGAAGTTTTCAAATATAATATATTATTGTAGTATTATGATAATTTTAAATATATTAACGAGGAATGTATCGCATTTTAGAGATGTTTAAGCCAGGTAATTTATATTTCAATTCCATCATTTGAATGAAGTTAATTTTTTCGCTGAAGTTTTAGTTTTCAAATATAATAAATTAATGTAGTATTGTGGTAATGTTTTAAAATATTACCGAGGAATGTATCGCATTTTAGAGATGTTTATATAAAATTGCATTGAAGTTGGAATGTGTTTCATAATCAATGCTTTATGCATGATTGATCTTTCTTGTTATATTGCATTTTATTTGTAACCGTGTTGAAAGTTATAGTATGATACTTTTTATTTGCTATTTTTGATCCCTCGTTTCCTGTCTCTCCAAATTTCTTTACTATCGCTACTCTTCAGATGTAATGGTATACTACTTACAACAAATATGAACGGGGGGTTAAATTTTTAAACATATGGTTTCATTCCAAATTAATGTTTCCGCAAGTCACAAATTTGACATGAATAACCGCGGAAATTGAAATAATTTTTCGGTGTGCATTTCTCATTGACATTAATTGTACCGTTCTTCATTCACTAAGTCTAAATTTTATTTTATTTTATTTATAATCGGACAGATTTTTTTTTTATATTTTTTTCTGCTTGAGCTAACCACTGAGGTGGGGCAGCCCAGTGGTTAACTCTAGGGCATTGCACTAGGACGACCTGTCCCCGTGTTCACGCGGTGTTTGAACACGTTAAATATGTGAGTCCGTAAGTCTTTCCCAGAGGTTGGTGGCAGGGGGAGGAGGGTACGATATCTGTGGATGCCGCCTCCACTGGATTCCGGTCTAAATCGAGTGGCAGTTCTCTGCCGTTAAATCGATACCTTTCACCTTCGTGTAGGTCAGAAGGTCTGGGTCGAAGAAGAAGAAGGTAGCTATTTGGATAACTCTTCGCTAAGCCGAAAACGCATAACATTAGTCTATACCGATAACATTATTCCCATAAGGTATGATATTGTCAAAATTAAATTTTTTTTCATACAATTTATATATACCAGTAATATTTTAAAAATGTATATTTTATAAAAAAATATTTTTTCGTTTAGTATAATATTCCTGAAGAAGCGCATTTGAATCCAGAAAGCTGCGATGAATAAACTCGCAGCTAATTGAAATAGACAAAGCAAATACCCACGGACAATCACTTTCAGACATGTTGCGTTCACGGCGCAAAACGTTCTTGCATAGAGTTCTTAAAATTTCGCCTGCGTTCGCGGTGCAACATTTTCTTTCATACAGTTCTTAAAAACTTGCCAATGTTAATTATGATCAATTGACCACTATATTGGCTAGGGTAGGTGGTAGGGGAAGGAGATAACGGTCCCCGTGGATGCCTCCCCCACTGGGTTCCTCTCTAAATTGGGTGGCACTTTCCGACCGTCCAAACTGTTACCTTACACCTTTCTGGTAGGTCGGACGGTCTGGGTTTCAACTATATTGGCTATTTTATCAAGACTTTTAAATCTATATAAATAAAAATGAAAATCTGTCTGTCTGTCTGTCTGTCTGTCTGTCTGTCTGTCTGTCTGTTTGTCACACCATCACGGGAGAACGGCTGAACCGAATTTGATGAAATTTTGTGGGTAGCCCAGAAATAGCCCCACTTAAAATTATATCCGTGTTTTGAGTTTCTACGACCAGTGGTTCTCGAGATATTAGTAAAAAACGAAATTTTCGTTTGTCTCATCATCACGGAAAAACGGCTGAACCGAATTTAATGAAATTTGGTGAATAGCCTTGAAATATCCCCCCATAAATTTTGTCTAAGTTTCGAGTTTCGAAGACCTGGGGTTGTCGAGATATTAATGAAAAACGGAACTTTTTCCTAGGAGTTCTACTCACTAACTCCGTGGTTTATCCAAACGAAAAGCTTGAAAATCGTTTGAAAGTGAATTAAAATTTAATCTCTGAGTTTGATGGGAGATTTTTTGCGTTAATTAGTCACTTTCTGAAAACATGAATTGTTTGAAACATGATTTAAAGGGGAAATCTATCCCCATGGTTCATGGTTTATTTAAAACAAGCTTTTACGGAACAATGAGAAGTAGAGAGAAATCAAAATCGTTATTTAATTTTGCAGTTTATGTTATAAGACATGACATATTTAACATGTTATAAGATTCTATCTTATATCATGTTACTCAGAAACGCAATTAAATTAAATCTGTCTGTTAATTTTAATAATTATTGTTTCGATTTGAATAATAAATAAATGGATATAAAAATATATTTTAGAAAAGAACGATTTGATTTTTCTTATAGCATTTTTGACTGGATAATATCAATTACGGTCTTCAGGTTTAAAAATTATTATTATTTATATTTTCGGGGATTATTGATTCAAGGATTATTGATATTTTCAAGTTATTATGCAATTATTTTATTATGACAAAAATTGTTTAAACTCATATATTGTATGTTGTAAGAATCTTCTACAAATACACGTGTATATCTTTTAATCTACGAGAATATAAGTAGTACAGGTATATTGACATATGTTTTGATATATATTGGCATATATTGGAATCAATTACGACCTTCTGGTATAAAGAGTACGGATATTATTGATGTTTTCAATTTATTACGTCATCTCTTTTATTTTGGCAAATATTTTTGAGACGCATATTGTAATATGGTAATCTTCTACTAACACATTGGCATATTTTCTGATCTGCGACAATATAATTAGTACGGGGTTGCATATATTCATTCAATTCCTATTTTTTCTTCTGTAAATTTGCTTACAAAAGGGGGCAGGATGTTTTATTCTTCAGATCTGATCGTGAAGAAAATTTTGCATAGTGAGAACATATATTCTTAAACTTCTCTTTAGGAGCAATAAATTTAATATTTTAACAGAATTTGCACATGATTGAGAACTTTAAGTTTCTTTAAATTATACACTCCGTACGAATAACGGGTGTGCTGTTAGTGGTTAATAAATTTTAACATTTTAGGAGTATATATCATGTTGCTCGGCATCGCAATTAAATTAAATGTGTTTGTTAATGTTTTTATTATTTTTTTTCGATTTAAATAATAAATAAATGGATAAATGGATATAAAAGTATATCTTATGAATGGACGGTTTGATTTTTCTTTTAATTATATTAATTGCTGACTGCGTACATCAATTTCATTTATTTTGGCAAAGAGTTTTCAAGCTTATATCGTATTTCGCTGCTAAACTCATATATTGTGTTTAGCCAATAAATTCATATAGCCGATTGTTGAAACAGAAAAAGAGTAGAGCGGGTATATCTTCTAATACAATTGTAGTGTTTTCATTTAGTATATTGAAACGGGATAAGAATGGTTCATTCAGATCTGCAAATTCAAAGCTACGAATTTGGAGGGATATCGGTAATTTGACAACTTTTCTTAAACTTTACCAAATTGACGGAAATGTCGCCAAATTGATATAAACGACGCACAAACAGATGCCATAAACATTCGGGTTGGTCGTGTGGCTTGGGTCTTCTACATATCAATGAAATTTTTTTTTGTTTTGTTAGAAGAGAGTACTGAAATGATGTTTGGTTAGCATTTATCTGTCAGACCAACCATCCTACTTAGTAATACATTTAGCGAATTTTTAAAATGTCACCAAATTGATAAAAATGTTTTCAAATCTATAAAAATATCTTGAAATTAATAAAATTGCGCTACATAAATGATATTAATTGTTTTTTGTTAGGGGATAGTATTGTGATGATATTTCGTCAATTTGTCGCAAAGTGGAACTGTCAGTTCTACAGTCCCACTTGGCGATAAATTTGGCGATTTTTTAAAATGTCGCTAATTTGACGAAACTGTCGCCAAATGTTCCATAGAAATATAACTATTTAGACGATATTTTTTCTACCAATTTATTTGAAGCAAATGATATCATGTCGCTTAGCAACGGATTTAAATCCAATGTGTTTATGCGGCAGACGATTTTTATTATATCATTTCCGATTTGAATAATGAAGATATGTATATAAAATAAATTTCATTTCCATTTCATTTTGGACTGGATAATATCAATTATACTCTTCAGGTTTAAACATTATTATTATTGATATTTTCCGTAATTATTGATTCAGGGATTATTGATATTTTTAAGTTATTACGCCATTGTTTTATTGCGGCAAAAATTACTGACACACGCATATTGTACGTTGTACGAGTAATCTTCTAGGAATGCACGGGTATATCTTCTAACCTACGAGAATATAAGTAGTACAGGTATATTGGCATATATTTTGACATATATTGGCATATATATTGGAATCAAGTACAGTCTTCTGGTATGAAGATTAAGGGGATTAATTATATATTCAATTTATTACGTCGTCTGTTGTATTTTACCAAAAAACATTTGTGACTCATATTGCAAAACGGGTAATCTTCTTCTAATAATTGGACATTATAAGTAGTACGTGTATAACTTCCCATATAATTTTAGCACTTTAATTTTGACATATATTGGAATAAATGACTGTCTTCAGATTTAAAGATTACGGGTTTATTGGTATTTTCAATTTATACATGTAATCTACTAATACAGGTTATATTTTCTAATATTCGCGTATATAATTAGTACGGGTCCCATACAATTTTAACGCTTTTATTTTGCATATATTGATTCAATTCCATATTTTTTTTTATATTTGCTTACATAAGGGGTCCAAGATGTTTTATTCTTCAGATATGTCCATGAAGATAATTTTATATAGCGAGAACAGAGATTCTTAAACTTCTTTTTAGGAGCATTATATTAAATATTTTAACAGAATATTTTGATTAAACATGTCATTTAGTATACTATAAGAATTTGGGCATGATTATGAATTTCAAGTTTCTTTATATTATATACTCCGTACGAAGAACGGGTATGCTGCTAGTCTATATAAATAAAATTGAAAATCTGTCTGTCTGTCTGTCTGTTTGTCTGTCTGTCTGTCTGTCTGTCTGTCTGTTTGTCCCATCATCACGGGAGAACGGTTGAACCGAATTTGATGAAATTTCGTGGGTAGCCTAGAAATAGCCCCATTTAAAATTTATTCTGTGTTTTGAGTTTCTACGACCAGTGGTTCTCGAGATATTAGTAAAAAACGATATTTTCGTTTGTCTCATCATCACGGGAAAACGGCTGAACCGAATTTAATGAAATTTTGTGGATAGCCTTGAAATAACCTCCCATAAATTTTGTCCAAGTTTCGACTTTCTAAGACCGAGGGTTGTCGAGATATTAATGAAAAACGGAACTTTTTCTTAGGAGATCTACTCTCCAACTCCGTGGTTTATCCAAACGGAAAGGATGAAAATCGTTTGTTTTAAACGCCAAAATGAAATAAAACTTTATTTCCGAGTTTGGTGCAGGATTTTTGCATTAATTAGTCACTATAAGAAGCACATGAATTGTTTGAAACGTGAATTTAAATGGAAAAATCTACCACCATGGTTCATCTCTCACAAGCTTTTACTCAACGATGTAAAGTATAAAGAAATCGAAATGGCTATTTAATTTCGCATTTTATGAGGAATATTTTATCTTATATCATGTTTCTCGGCAACGGAATGAAATTAAATGTGTTGTTAATATCTATTATTATTTTTTTATTTGTATAATAAATAAATGGATGTAAAAATATATTTTATAAATGAACGGTTTGATTGTTCTTTTAATTATATATATTGCGGACTGCGTACATCACTTTCATTTATTTTAGCAAAGAGGTTTCAAGCTCATATATTGTGTTTAGCTAATAAACTCATATATTGTGTTTACCCAATAAATTCATTTAGCCGATTGTTGAAGCAGAAAAAGAGTAGAACGGGTGTATGTATCTTCTAATACAATTTTACTGTTTTCATTTAGTATATACAAACGGGATCAGGATATTTTATTCTTCAGATCTGCAAATTCAGAGCTACGAATTTAGAGGAATATCTCTAAATAACTTGGTAACTTTTCTTAAACTTTACCAAATTAGTGGAAATGTCTCCAAATTGATAAAAATGACCCAAATCAATGAAATTAAATTTGTTTTATTAGAATAAATACTGAAATGATGTTTCTGTAGCATTTGTCGGTCAGTCCATCCATCCTACGTAGTAACACATTTAAGGAATTTTTTTAATATCACCAAATTGGTAAAAATATTTCTAAATCCATAAAAATATCATGAAGTTGATAAAATCGCGCTTAATAAATGAAATTAATTGTGTTTTGTTAGGGGATAGTATTGTGATGATGTTTCGTCAATTTGTCGCATAATGGGATTATCAGTTCTACAGTCCCACTTGGCGATAAATTTGGCGACTTTTTAAGTTATAGCTAAATTGACGAAAATGTCGCCAAACCTTCCATGGAGATTGCAATATTCAGATGATATGATTTCCATCAATTTATTTAAAGCAATTGATATCATGTCTCTTAGCAACGGATCCAATATGTTATGCGGCATATGATTTTTATTAAATCTTTTCCGATTTGAATAGTAAAAATATGTATATAAAATAAATTTCATTGACATTGAATTTTTGACTGGATAATATCAATTACGATCTTCAGGTTTAAACATCATTATTATTGATATTTTCGGGGACTGTTGATTCAAGGATTACTGATATTTTCAAACTATTATGGAATTGTTTTATTATGACGAAAATTGTTGAAACTCATATATAGCACGTTGTACGAGTAATCTTCTACAAATGCATGGGTATATCTTCCAATCTACGAGAATATAAGTAGTACAGGTACATTGGCATATATTTTGATATATATTGGCATATATTCGAATCAATTACGACCTTCTGGTATTAAGATTACGGGGATTTTTGATACTTTCAATTTTTTATGTCATCTCTTTTATTTTGGCAAATAATTTTGAGACACATATTGCAATACGGGTAAGCTTCTACTAACACACTGGCATATTTTCTAATCTGCGACAATATAAGTAGTACGGGGTTGCATATATTGATTCAATTCCTTTTTTTTTGTAAATTTGCTTACAAAAGGGGCCAGGATGTTTTATTCTTCAGATCTGCCCGTGAAGATAATTTTGCATAGTGAGAACAGATATTATTAAACTTCTCTTTATGAGCAATAAATTTAATATTTTAACATAATTTGCACATGATTGCGAATTATAAATTTCTTTATATTATATACTCCGTACGAAGAACGGGTATGCTGCTAGTAATATATATATATATATGTGTGTGTGTGTGCTTAAGCAAGGTTGTCTGTTCCGGCCTGCATACGAACTATGAACTAGTTTTATAACTCGTGAACCAAGCAAGCATTTAAATAAATTACTTTTGAGAAATTTAATCATTTGAATTTTTTACAATTTCTTGTTTTTTAACAGGGGCATATTATGTATGTATGGAATGTTGAAATTATTAATGTTTCATTTAAAGCTATATTTTCCTGTGATGCCCGCAGTAATGCCTTCCATGTAAACCAATGGTCCTTCGCAATATCATTTACATGACAATTATCTATAGTAACAAATTATTTCCATGTGTTCTGTTTTTTCACAAAGAAGTCAATTGCCATATATTGCTTTGGAAATACATTACACCTCATCTGTGTATTTTTCGTATCATCACGAAAAAGAGAAAGTAGTGAACGATTTTTTAAAATATAGTTTCACTGATTCATACATGAATTTTAAACACTATTTTACAAATATCATATGTTAATTTTTGTTCTCCATTAATTCCCACTTGCTGTTATTAAATTTTCTGAACATTTCCCTTAAAACGGTTTTTAGCCAAAATAACTAAATTTTACATCGCAAATGAAAGTTAATTGTCACCAAATAGAAAAGTGAAACTCACGATTTTTTTTTCAGGTTTCTCTTCAACTGTATAAAAATCTGATCTACGCAGCATACGGCTTTCCTTATATAATGCAATGAATTCACTTAGTTTGCAGTGAAAATAGATGTATAAGATCCACGGTACAGTGTTTTTAATGTTGAATTATACATTTGGCGCTTTTCCAGATGTCAATACGCAACACTATTTCGAAATACCTAATTAAGTATATTTCACGTCTAAATTGACAAATACCAATATTATTAGTATCCTCAATAAGTAATACAGTCCATATACTAAAATATTTTAATAATTAATTCATTAATTTGGCGTAATTTTTGCAATTTTGACAAAAAATGTCGACGATCTGAGGCGAAATATTGCCAATTTGGCGATATTTCTCTAGATAATTAGCCAAGTTCATCAAATGTATCGTCAAACGTTACAGAAAACGAGAGCTGAGAATTTCTTATATACTAGAATGTATGCCCGTTGTCTGATGGAATTCAAAATCTGCAGTACATTGCCTCCCATTAACGTCATTTTCATCACTTTGGAGACATGATTGTCAATTTTGCGACATTTTCGACAGTTTGGCAACATTTAAAAAGTTGTTAACCCCCCCCCCCCCCTCCAAATTCGTTGGCAGAAATAGTCCATAACCTTCAACTGTTGATTGGTTTGCTGAAAATAACCTAAATAACAATATTTATTCTGATAGCCTTTCCTGCTTTTCTATTGTTTAATCTATCTCAAACCAATCCAATTGTATTAAAAATACTGAAACTCAACTCATTAATTCTAAATACAGTACATATTTCTTGAGCCAAAACTTATGCGGGTAGTTTTTGAAATGAAATTGCTGACCATTACTCCAAAATTGTTGCGTTTACATTAGTATTTTTTAAAAGTCGTTCCCCTTCCTTCCTCATGTCTAAACTCTTTTGTAAAAATTCTTTAATCGATCTTTGGAAAAATTATCTAAATATATATATATATCTCCCCTCTTACTTGTGATCCCTTTAGAATAAAATATTTTTTCCAATCCTTGATCCCAAACTACAAATGTTTAATACCTTCTTAATATACTTTTTCACGGACATTTTTTAAATTACTTATACTACTTCAATATTAAATCAACTTCTAAAGGCATTTGCAGTTATTTTAGTTATGTTGACCATTATATATTATCTTGTTCCCAAACTAAAAGTTTTCATTTATCTAAACCATCTAATGCCAATTAATCATTATGGTTTTTAATTATATATAAAAATAAAATATCTATCGACAGAAATAAAATCTGTAACTGTTATTGCAAAAAGGATATATGATGGTATCAAGTGGATTAATGGCTTATGCCTTTAATTATCTTTTGATGAACCTGGCTAACATTTTTGTACTGTCCAACTTTTCGTTTGTATATTTTTGTTTCCTCTTTCCTTTTTAAATATTTTCAAACCTTTCATTTAAAGCTATATTTCTACATATTTGTATCACTTTTAATACTTTCCAACTTACTTGAAAAATGCTTATGATATTGGTAATTCTATCTGTCTGTCTGTCCGTTCGTACGATAACTTCTTTAAAAATGGCATCCCAATCGTATTTTCGTACGTTGTTGAGACTGTTAGTGGGAGGTATGAGAATGAAAATGAATATTATAATCCAATTAGTTTAGGATTTAACCCGGGGTGAAAAAATGACATACATCGAACCCTATGGAACTTAATTTTTTAGACATTTTTAAGCGGAGTTAAAATTTACAAATTAACTAAAAATTTTAGGAAGTATTCAAATTATCAAATAATATGTATAAAACAAAGTTCAGCAAAATATGTTGGGGTAGTGTTTTATATAAACATTTGAATAATAATTACACCCATATTATATGAACCGATATATGAGGAGATCACTCATTGCAAAATAAATTATGGTTTCTATTTTTCACTGTTACCGTAGATGCTTAAAAATCGTTTAATTTTATATCTGGTGTTGCATCTGCCATAAAACCGCTTTATTTTTTGCATATTATCTGTGTAACTGAATTCTTAACCGACACAATTACAATATTTTTATTTAAATGATCATTAAACTTTGATTATTCCTACAGCAAAACCTAATGTTAACACTATACTATAGCATGTGGAATGTAAACAAATCAAACGATTGTAAGGTGAGTTGCACAAGAATTGCTGAAGTTTTATCACTCACAATTATTTAACTCTGGAGTCTGGAATATAAGTGATTTGAATGAAATATCCATTCATTTTACATAGAGAAGCAGACGATTTATATTTCGATGAAGTCATTTGAATAAATATTATTTTATATAACTAGCACTGCCTTTTTCGATTATGTTTTAAGTTTTCAAGTATAATAAATTTTGTAGTACTGTGATTATTCAAAAAATGTCATCGCTGAGTGCACCACATTTTTACATGTTTAAATAAAATTGCATTTCAGTTGTGAGGTGTTTCATAATCAATGCTTTATGCATAATTGGTGTTTATTGTATTTATTTGTATCATTTTTGTATTCAATAACGTTTTGCATGTCTGCATATTGTCTATTTTTGTCTATATATGTCGATGTGTTGTTTTTTCATGATAGTTTCTTATAAAGGCTTTACACACTTTGTGTGCACTAAACGGCTTGAATAAAAAATAAATAACATAGTTGTTAAATTTATACAGGGCAAACATTTGTAAAAATTACTCCCAATGGCGTAAAAAAATATATATTTTAAATATATTATTTGAAAGAACGTTTACATTTTCTTTAGAAATATATAAGATTAAATCTATTATCTGGTTATTTCAATTTCATGAAATTCTATCTATCATTATTAAATTTGTACATAAAATAAATATGACTAAATATAGTTCATGTTTATATAGAGTCACGATAAACTAATCTCAAGCAAACAAATTTATGATTGTACAAGATTTAATTGCCACCCATTTGGCTTATGAATTTTATGAACCATATATGTATTGTCTTTATTTACATACCAGAACTGTCTAATCATCATTATCAGAAAATTGGAGAATTATATTTGCATATTCAAACAAATTGCACTATAAATCATTATTTAATTTCTTTCAGGGAAGCTTGTATATGGCGATAAATACTATTTAAAGATTAATAAAATGCACTGGAAAATTTTACGAAATTAAGATTTTCGAAGTTGTATTCCAATTGGGAATTGGGAACAGAGAAATCTCTGTCTTAACAGTCGAATATCACTTTATAAATATGATTTTATGGTGATTGTTGAGATAGTCAAATGATAAAATGATAATTTAATCCCTTCTTTGTGACATATATATATATATATATATATATATATATATATAATATATGTATATTATATAATATATATATATAATATATAATATATATATATATATATATATGGTTATCAAAATATTGTAATTAAAATATATATTACATTTTAAGGCATTATTTAACAAACTTTATTCTATTTAAGAGAAAATGTACAATTATTTAACAAACTAATTAAAATTGTACATTTTAGGAGAAAATGTACAATTCTTTTTTATCTGAGATAGTAAAAAAGTATGAAAAATTGCAGGTGATGACAACACCAAGAACAAAACAAGAAAGATCAATCATGCATAAGCATTGATTATGAAACACTTTCCAACTGAAATGCAATTTTATTTAGAAACTTCTAATATGTGATACATTCAGTGGTGATATCTTTTACATTATCACAGTACTACAGTAATTTATTATACTTACATATTTAAAACTGTACCGAAATATAAATCATCTGATTCTCTATCCAAAATCAATGACTATTTCATTTATCTAACTTGTATTCCAGACTCCAGAGCTAAATAATTTTGTGTGAAAAAAATTCAGCAATTCTTATGTAACTCACCTTACAATCGCTTGAGATATTTGCATTCTGCATAAGTTAAAATTAGGCTTCGTTGAAGAAATAATAAAAGTTTAGGGATAATTTAAAATCATAGCTACTGTAATTGCGTAGGCACAGAATTCAGATACACAGATAATACAGATACACAGATAATATATGTGTGTGCGTATGTATGTATTCAAAGTATTGGAATCGTGCCGAAGATCGGAACTCGAATTTTCGAAGGATCTACACGTTTTGGGACTTTTAGAACACGAAAAAACTATTTTTAGGAAGACGTCTGTGTGTGTAAGGGTATATCTGTGTATGTTTCTGTGTGTCTGTGAGGATATTACATCCACTCTAATTGAAAAACTAATGGACCGAATTTCATAAAATTTGGTAGGTACGCTTTTTGTAGGAAACCCTGATGTTCATTAGATTATAGTACGATTCGTAATAAAAGAATCTGCCTTCTTTGCAAAATGGCCGGCAGAAATTGCCTTTATTCACTCTAGCTAAAACCTAATGGAACAAATTTAACAAAATGTGGTGTATAATATTTCAATAACCTACATGTGATTTATATACCTAATTTAACAAAGTTTGGTATATAAATCATTTGTAGGTTATTCTAATACGATTCGGGAAAAAGGAACGGGCTATTTTTGCGAAATGGTCAGCAAAAATCGTTATATATAAAAATAAAAGACTACGTGTGCTCAATTATATCAATTAAATTCCTATTTTATATGTGATTTTTGACAACAAAAAGAATAAGACTAACCCCATTACTCTAGGACTAGCCGTTCTTGAGATATTCTAGTTTTTTCACGTTTTCGCTACGCCACCTTTGACAATAAGTCCAGCTATCAAATGAGAACCAAATTTAAGTTTAACGTGTAAATTCAATGTCATTTAAAATACTTATGTTGTGCAGATAAACTCAAATTATCATTGAATAAATAAAGAGAACGAATATGAGTCTGCAGGGAAAGACATGTGCTGTCCACATCAGAATTTTTAACAATATTACACCAATGATTTATAGAAGTGAACGGGGATTATTTTCAGGCCATTTCGAAAAAAATGTATGATCTATATTTAAAGATCCATCAAATTTTTGTCGAATAAAATGTTCAACAAATTTAAGCTGTGTACCAAATTTTAACTCTCTAGGACGTAGGAAAGTGCATTTAAAATGCCATCAATTAAATTTATCATGAAGAGTTATATAAAATTTAAAAAAAATGAAAAATTGTTATCTAACAAATTTATTTTAAAATATGAAGCCACTCCCATATGCAATATGTTTAAACAAATGGAGAGATATTTATTATATAATATCTCTCTCTTTTCTTTCTGGAAGATATCCCAAAGTCAGAATTTAATTGAATTTGTTTTTTTCCCTATATTAAATAATTTTTTTAATTAAAAAACTACTTAACATATTTTACTGAATTTTTTTTTATATATTCTATGGGATAATGTGAATATTTCCTAAAAATTTCGAAGCAATTCGTGAATTTTAAATCTACTTAAAAAATGTTTGAAAAATTAGGTCCCATAGGGTTCAATGTATTTCATTTTTTCAACCCGGGTTCAATAAAAAACTAATTGGGTGATATTATTTATTTATATTCCCATAGGTCCTACAGACCGTCTGAACAAAATACTAAAATTTCATTATGATAAACTCATTTTTACGGCAGTTATCGTGCTAACGGACAGACAGACAGACAGACAGACAGACAGACAGACAGACAGACAGACAGACAGAATGAACAAAGTCATAAACACTTTTCAACTTTGTTTGTAAAGTGTTAAAAACACTAGTAGTACTAATGATATGCATTTTATTATTATAAAATAATGAGCACAAAATCTGAAAAAAATATTAAAGATACCAAAAAACATAGAGTATAACCCATTAATATGAATATCTATATAAATAAAATTGAAAATCTGCCTTATTATTACGGCTATATCGAATTTCGTGCAATTTCCTGGATAGCCCCATTTAATTTAGTCCATGTTTCGAGTTTCTAGAACAATGGGTTATTGAGATTTTTATAAAAACAATAAAGATCAATCATGCATAAAGCATTGATTATGAAACACTTTCCAACTGAAATGGAATTTTATTTAAATATCTCTAAAATGCGATACATTCAGCGCTGATATATTTTAAATTATCGCAGTACTACAATAATTTATTATATTTTAAAACTTCAAACTTCATCGAAAGAAGGAAGTTTATTCAAATGGCGTCATTGAAATATAAATCGTCTGACTGTCTATGTAAAAGCCTTCATATCACTTTTATTCCAGACTCCAGAGCTAAATAATTCTGTATGAAAGAAATTCACCAATTCTTATACAACTCATCTTACAATCACTTATTTACATTCTGCATATATTAAAATTTGGCTTCGTTGTAGAAAGTTGTAAAAGTTTAATGATCATTCAAACTCCAAATTGTTGGGTTTTTTATTTTTATTTATTTTTTATTTTTTACTAATTCCCCGTGGTGAAGGAGTACTTATTCACCACGTCCACAAGACCTCCCAGGGTATCCCATGGTGAAGAGGAGAAGAATTACAGCTTCACTTTTTATAAAAGAACCCCGAAGGGCGAAGGTCTGACTTGGCTTCGACATGACAACATCCATGTCCGCTGGCGGGATTCGAACCCACTACCCAGCAATCCAGCGATCAGTCGGAAACGCATGCTCCTAACCGCTCGACCGCCAGATTGGCTCAAACTATTATAATTGCGTTGACACAGAATATAGATGCACAGGAAATACACAAAAATAAAGCGGTTTTAGGACGGATGCAATACTAAATATAGATGTAAAAAAACGTTTAAAATCACGATTTTTAGACTGTGAAAAAATATGGATGCCATATTTTATTTTCAAGTGGGTCACGTGATCTCTTCATGTAATATGGATGCAATTATTATTTTTATTTTCATTTAAAAAACAACCAAACATATTTTGCTGAAAATGTTTTATATATTTTATGAAGTAATTTAAATATTTTCTAAATAATGAATAATTTTGAATAATTTTGAATAATAAATGAATAATTTTGAATAATAAATAATTTTGAATAATTAGGTCCCGTAGGACTGGGTGTATTTCCCTTTTTAACCTGTGTTCAATCAAAAACTAATTGGGGGATATTATTAGTTTACATGCCCATGCGTCCAACAGACCGTTTCAACAACATACTAAAATTTCATTTTGATAGGGCCATTTCTGCGGACGTTATTTTGCAAACGGACAGACAGACAGACAGACATAATGGACTAATTCATAAACAACTTTTGAACTATGTTGGAAAATATTATAAAATGATATCATATTGCCAAGCAACGGAATTAAACCCAATGAGTTTATACAGCAGACGAATTTTATTAAATATTTTCTGACTTAAATAATCAAGATATATACATATAAAAATAAATGTTAGCGGAATTACATTTTTGACTAGATTATATAAATCAGGTAGAAAAGTTATCTGGATTATTATTTTTTTCAATTTCTTAAGTTATCTATTTTATTTTAGGCAGAAGTTTAGTTGTACCATGTTTAGTTGTTGAAACAGAATAAACATGGTACGAGTATATATTCTAATACTATTTTAGCACTTTCACTTTGGCATATATTGATCCAATATCATAGCGCTTTCATTTTGGCATTTATTAATCTAATTTCATATTTTTGTAAATTTCTTTACAAATGAGACAATCTTGTTTTTTATTCTTCATATATGCCTGTGAAAATTTTGTGTTGTGAGAACAGTATATGTACAGATATAAGTCTTTTTAGGAGAATTAATTTAAATTATTTATTAGAATGTTTTCAATAATCATGTCATTTAGAATATTAGAGGAATTTGCTCATAATTGAAGTCTCGTAAATTTCTTTATATTATATATTCCGTACGAAGAACCTGTATACTATCAGTTGTTAATGAAAGCAATAAATGAAGTTTAATGGAATTCCTTCTAAGGCGAGCATAGTTGTGTAGTTAGTAGCAAGTCAGGTTTCTTATATCCAAAACCTGGTTACATTCTATTAAGGTTTGTGGTGAAAATAAAATGAGTCTTGTTCTTTTAAAATTTATGGAACAAATACGATTTATTTCTGCCTTATGAGCGAATGAATTTAGTTGCTAATTATGTAATCAAATAAGTCTGCGATGTGTGATGAAGAAAATAAATTATAAATTTCCAAAATATAAATATATATATTTTAGGAACAATATTTTTAACACAGTGTTTAAAATATATTTTCAAAATACAGTTTTAACTTCGATGAGCTGTTATGCCTTTTGGGAATAGACTAATCTCAACATTTGCAATCTCAATTCCGTCTGGAAATTGAGATTATGGGATTAAAATGCTCTTAATTACAGTTTTGAAGACGCATTTTAATTTAAACATTTTATGTGTCCGTATATAAAAATATGGAATATCATAAAGCCAGGATTGAAATAATAATTACGATAATGGTTTGTTTAATACGCATCCTGTAAATACCCATATAATGATCATTAAAATATATATTAATGTGAAAATGATTTCAGCCCATAATTGCTTAAATTCAAATGCATAAACTTAGATGCATAAACGGAGGTAATGTGTTTAGGAAATGATCATTTTATGTGATGGTTTTCACTAAATGTTTTTCTTAACATTTGCTGTGATTGTTGTAATTAGGAGAATAGTAAACATTTGCTCGTAATTCCTAAGAAGAATAATTGCAGATAAGAAGACCATTTTATTTTTTATATCTCCTTTAGTCTTACTCTATTTTTATATTATTTGATATTCATAATTGGTTATATCTACTAATAATTTTAAATTGTCAGTTAAGGCATAATATACTGTATAACGAATATATGCTTGTCATTCAACAAATATTAAAATGTTGCAACTCCTAATGAATTTCATTTTGAATAATACAGCTCAGTTAGCCATAATCTAACCCGTATTTGAACCTGTATCTCCGGTGCCCAATTATTCTAACGACAGCCCTATATCGGGCGTGTAAGGAACATTACTGAATTATTTTGCATTTTATTTATTGGGAATTTGACTAAATGGTGGTCGAACTCTTTTCGGCTTCTAATTGGCGCCATCAATCACTCCGGCTTCTAATGGCTATCATTTGTGCCGAAACCATGAACTAGACCTGCTTTTCTAGTTACTTTCCTTATAGTATACATAGTATAATGTATTAGGAAAGTATTATGACAGGGTAGAAAATTCGAATTCGAGTTTTCGATTTGAGAAAACCTTTCAAGCATCCCTGATCACAAATAGAACATTTTTGAGGAGATGACTGTGTGTGTGTATGTGAGAGAGAGAGAGAGAGAGAGACTGTGAAGACCATCTATCATGAACGAATGAAGCAATTCGAACAAAATTTGAAACACAAATTACAATCAGTAAAGACTGGAAGCCTATTGTTTTATTAAATGGAATCTAGTGTCCAGAACCACCCTAAATTTTTCAATGTAATTTTGAAAAAATCAAGAAATCAAAACCTTCAATAAAGTTACGTAAAAAGTTATTTCGTATGTAATTTTTTCATTAGAAAACGATTGACACAAACTTTAGAACGCTAGCAGGAACCGTTATCTAGTTATTGCACATTTTTCAAATAAATTTATCAAAAAATCACATAAAATAAAATTAAAATTTTAAGTATTGTGAAATATGTTCACTTTTCATATGTAATGTTTTGTGATGAATTTGTTATCGCCATTCTCGTGGATTTAACTCGTTACATTTACGATTGAACACTAGACACTAGAGTAATGTTTCAATAATGACACTAGAGTAGTTTTCTGGACACTAGAGTAATTGGGTAATAATTGCGTATTTGAAACCATTGGTCTTTTATCTACTATAGCAATAACCCATTTCTTCTTCCATAACACTTGTCGACATTAATTTACATCCAGAAATTAGACGAATTGTTGTTTGAGTACCGGTTCCAGGGGTTTTATTTTTCACATTAAAAAACGTGCTGGACAAACTTTAAAACTAAGATCCCACGGTGTCTATATATATGGTTCTGATGACACTCAGCGTTTTTGATAAGGCTATTTCTGATAAGCTTCTATAGAATTTTTCTTTCCTAAAATTTTTCTGTTTGCAGACGCATCAAAGTACGAATTCCCATACGTCAAATCTACTTTCTGTCAAGATTGATTAGAATAACAATTGTATTCTTACAGTAAACAATTCATTTGATTCCTAAGTCCGAAACATGTTTTTAGCGTCGACGAAAAAAATACATGTATGTGTGTTGTGGCTTACACGTCAAAGTTCTTTCTCTGCTAATTATATTGTCCATGTGTTGAGACATCAACGCCTGTATTCATTGTCCACTCCTATATTTCTCTAGTTCGGTGTGGCAACGTCATATTTCGTTTGGTCTTTCGCAAGACCACAAACAGCAGCAATTGTAATTTCAACCGTCCGATATGAACGTATGCATTAATTTGTAATTGGCTAGTCCATTAAATACAGTCCTCTTTTGTAAGAACCATAGTGCTCTTGAATTTGTTTTGTTTTATCAGTAGTCACGCCTAAACAATGTGATTACAAGAAACCGCACAAAACAAAATAAGATGTCCAGACTTAATGCATTGCCTTTGCATATTTCACAGAGAAATAAAGATGCACGAGATTAATTGCTGAAAGTTTTTGGCAGCGAATAAATATATATCTCATTAATGGAACAGACTAGATCCAAGAAATTGGTGTTAACAGATTTGTTTGCATAATCCTGTATATGTAAGTAAACGTATAGGACGATACTTACACTTTTTTCATTTTATACAATTTATTTTTGCTAAATGCATTTGAAAAACCTGCAGTAGGTCGAGAATGTTTCATGCTGACGTCCTTAGCCTGTGTCATTTGTTTTCTAATAAAAATTATATGTGCGATGTTTATTTATTTAATAGCATTGAAAGTACTAATATGTCTAACAATTTTCTCAAAAATTCATTTGATAAACATGCAATTTCAAGAACGGTTGCAGAGTCAATTTCGGCGGTAAGAGCTTGTAATTTCATCCCAGTAGCTCAACGATTGAACGTCGGCTGGCGAGTTCGGAATTCCTGGGTTCGATTCCCGGTTGGAACAGCAAGGTTCTTTACAATGGCGACCGAAACAATTTACCCTGTAGGGTAGTGCAAAGAGGACGGAGGTCTAAGCGACGCTAGTACGATTGGTACGGATTCAGTAGATCTGGAAGATTGATTGCAGATTTCAAATGGAGAGGATAATGACCAAGTCGGATACTAACCTGGGTAAACATAGTAGTAGCAGGAGGCTAAACTGATGTAAAAATAGTAGGAAGTGGTCAGTCAGCTTGCGAGTTTCACGCCAATCTGACATTAGAGGGTGGAGAATGCAGAGTCCCCTTCGGCGATAAGAGCTTACAATTTGTTCCAGTAGCTAAACGATAGAGAGTCGGCTGGCCCATTCGGAGATCCAGGGTTTGAATCCGGGATGGAACAGAAGGCTCTTTACACCGTTCGTTCTAGTGCTCTAAAGTTTAGTGTTATTCGTTTTCTAGTAAAATATTGCATATGGAAAATTAATTTCTTTATCATATTGAAGGTTCTGATAGTTTGATGTTTTTTTCAAAAATGCATTTAAATATTCTAAAGCCTTCCAAACATTCGATCGCATTTAAAATTTAAAGAATTCCGGTGTTCACTGATTGCAAAATACTTCATTCGTTTGTAAGTTCTCGCTTCCCCACATTATTGGATATACATATACATACGAATACATACACACATACAAAGACTGACATTCATAAACACAAACACAGACATCACGTCAAATATGTTCCATTCGAGTTCAGGAATGCTTGAAATTGTTCTTCCGTCATGTTTGAAACGTACTCTTCCGATGCAAATATGTTAGAAAATGGGAAGATTGGAACCTACATATTTGGCCTGGCTCTCCCATAGATAGAGAATTTGTTTACCACTGTCTTGAAGAATGGGTAAAACTAATATAGGTATTAGAATAATAATAATGCCAATATAGGAATTAGAATAATAAAATAATAATACTAATATAGATATTAGAATAACAATATAATACTACTAATATAGACATTAGAACAACAATATAATAATACTAATATAGATATTATAATAATAATATTTTTTTAGATATAGACTAATATAAATATTATGATAGTATCCATAAATATATGTTAATGCTGTTACCAAAACACATACATTTTAAAAAGTTTAAAATGTACCGCAGTTGCGAAGAGACAAAAGGGACATACACTCAAATCCAAATTATACTCAATACCGAAAGATAGATTCGATATTTAGAGGGCAAAGGTAGGAAAACTATCTTATAATGATTTAAATTCGTTTGTGTTGAGAGTAGGTAAAATATGCTACACTACACATTCATGAAAGCATGAATACATATGATGGATACAATTTTCTAATAATTTAATTGTAAAGCAATCCCTTAAGGAAATAAGTGATTTAATTTTAAATTTATCGTTAAAGCAATAAACATTAAGAAAAAAGAAAGACATTTATCTTATAATTTAATGTTATATATATATATATATATGAAATAATATATATTACTTTATTTCTGTAAAAAAATAATATATTTCACATTCATTTGTTATATTTACGATCAGCTTTATTTGAAAGTGCTTATTTGTTTCAATTCTTATTCATCGAAATGAAATTAAAATGCCCGAGTATTTTTAGCATTTAAATGTTAAGTTTTTGCTATTTCCTGCCATTGCTTTACACTTGAAAATTCTTCTCCCATTCACAACTAATTAAAAAGCTCGAAATTTCAATTTTACAATTCTCTCCACCATTTCTTTAGTATCCAAATCAATTTCGAAGCTGCCGAATAAAAAATATGTTTCACCTGGAAAAGGAAAAACTTTATTACAGTAACAATTAAAGTTGCGCCGATAAGACTTAAAACACTTATAACCGAGGAGAAAAATAATCCCCTTTCAAACATTACGCATATAATTCAGTTTTTGTATTGGCTGTTTCCATATGTAGAACAATTCAAGTAAAGGCGATTGGAAAGCATTTAATATAAACTTTCTTCGGAAGTACGTCAGAAGTTTATTGCATTCAGAAAATAATTTTTTTTTTGGAAATGAAATAAAAGTGATATTTCAAAAATGCAAAGTTTTTTTCCAGCAGTAGCATTTAATACAATGATCATTCGCTAATCAGATTGCAGTATGGTGAACCATTTTTAAGTCACATGACGCTGTCCCTGCGCAGGAGGGGTGGAACACACTACGCCTAACAACACAACATCCATATCCGCAGGTGGGACTCGAACCCACAACCTGTTAGCACGAGGAAACGCTTGCTCTGACTGCTCACCCACCGCGTTGCCAAAGTGTTTTGACGTTTAATATACTATTTTAACAGTTTTACAAAATGCAAATAGCACCTTCAAAAATGCAGATAGTTGTAGATAATTAAGATTTTCAAAGCCTCTCGCCTCAGCAACTTGATAAGCCGGAAGTGGCCGTAAAGGAGCTTTAATTTACCTTGCATTATATTGGAGCTTTAAGCAAAATAATAAGATACAAAGTTAATGGAATAAAAATAATCTTCTTCGGTGCATTGGTAGAGGAAATATATTTAATGTTATCTCAGTTCAATCAGTCAGTTCAATTTCATATTTATATATATGTGGCGCACGAGAACTTTAAGGTATTTAAGTGCTTTGTGCCTCGTTTTTAACACTTTACAACATAGTTGAAAAGTGTTTATGACTTTGTTCATTCTGTCTTTCTGTCTGTGTGTCTGTCCGTTAGCACGATAACGGCCGACTGACTTTAGTATCAAAATTGAAAATGAAATTTTAATATGTTGCTCAGACTGTCTGTGGGACCTATGGGGATATAAATGAATAATATCACCCAAAGTTTTGGATTTCACCTTGGTTGAAAAAAATGAAATACATTGAACCCCATGGAACCTAATTTTTCAAGCATTTTTTAAGCGAATTCAAAATTCACAAATTGCTTCGAGAGTTTTAGGAAATATTCAAATTATTCCATAAAATATATAAAAAAAATTCAGCAAAATATATTCAGTAGTTTTTTAAATAAAAATTAAAATAATAATTACATCCTTTATATGAAGAGATCACGTGACCAGTATATGAAGAGGTCGCGTGACCCACTTCAAAATAAAATATCGCATCGATCTTGTATCAAAATCGCGATTTTTATACTTCTTTTTAATTCATATTTAGTGTTGTATCCGTCCTAAAACCGCTTTATTTTTGCTTAAATTATGTGCATCTACATACTGAAACAACGCAATTACAATATTTTTGAGTTTAAATGATCATCCAACTTCGATTATTTCTACAACGAAGCCTAATTTTCACTTATGGAGAATGTAAATACAATTTTTTTTTACCCATAATGTTTTTTGATTTATTGAAGTTTGAATCTTTTTATTTTCTCCCTTTCTAGATTTTTTATTTTCCTCCGGCGGTTTTGGAGCTTGTTGTTACTAATTTTGAGAAGATGGGGTAAAGTGCGACCTTCATTTTGACTTGGGGACACTCGACCCTTAAAATCATACTCGATTTAAAGGGGCACTCGACCCTTAAAATCATAAAAATATCAATTTTTCCCTTATTATCTAGTTGTAAGCCTGGCAAACATTTCGGTACCATTATTCTATCTGAATGCTAATTATTTCCGGAAATGAAATACAATAAACGATACACAAGATATTGTCGCGAACGTTTTGGTATACTCGACAGAGAAGACAAAGTTTTGAAATCAAACACATTTATTAAACATGAAATAACAAGGCAGTTGATCGAAAACAGTGGAGTACAAGCATTTCTCGCAATAACTCAGAGTTACACTCGGTAGGGTGACCATTAAGAACACCCCTGGAGGAAGAGGAACCAAGAGAATACACATATTTTCTGATACATAAAATAAACACAATATTCCTCATATTATACTTGACATTTATATATCACATTTGTATACTTTGAACATATACGACATTTTCATATAACATCATCAATGACTTGATACTCACGAGGATTTGACAATTAACACTCTATTCGTTAGGTGGAAGACTAAATATATATAAAACTTTACCTCGTCTCTTTTAAATATAACATTTACAATTCTGTACCATGGGAAAGGATATCAGGATGGACTCTCGGCATAAACTCATCGAGATTCTTGCGCAGAACAAAATCCATAATGGTCGGGAAACTTGACTACACAACATCATGCTGGCGGAATTCGACATCTTGGTTGGTTACGGAGATTGGTTGATTCGTACCTTAGGACACAAGGAGGCGTCAGGCAAATACAAATCGCTGAAAAATGAGCTTTCCCTCTAGCCCTATTAGCGATTCAAGCCGACCAGTGAAAGAACCATTTTCTCTTTTCACAAGACTCATTATTCCATTACTACCAGGCTGATTCATTTAAAAACACGAGTGACTCATCTCTGAACCGAGCCAAACGACTCTACGCACAACTTGTCGAACTATGTTACATATTTTAATCACATCCTTCCACTTTCAAAATTAATCCACCTTTTCTTAAAATTCGTGATCATACGCGAATCAAACACACACGTCTACATTTTTCCGCGACTCCTTCCACACTGCTTCCAAAATCCTTTTTCAAACGCGCGCGTGCGCAAAACCTGCAAGTTCCCAACTAGCGACTGAGAAGCGAAAATACAAAACTATTACTATTTTTCTGGAACATAAACACTTTTGCGATTTTAGAGTTCACTTCCCTTAAAAGTCAATGTAATTGAAAACATGTAGAAAAGACATCTATATTTCGAAATTGACACTTTCAATCACACAGAAATAAAACAATACTTTAATATACAATTTTAACACAGAGGTGTGAAAGCCTTATCACACTCCTTCGGGGCCCGGGAGAAAAATTTCCTGCAAAGCGGGGAATTTTTCCACACAATACTAGGAAAATACCTGCATTAAGTTCCCAATGACATATGTTCCATTGAGAGGAATTTAGTGTAAATTTTGAGCGATGTACATGTACATCAAAGAAAAAAAACAAAAACAAACAAGATCATGACCAGCATAATAACCAAAATCCAAGAGTGGCCTAAAGTTTGACTCGTGAGTCAAAAAAAAATAAGTCTCAATACAAGCATAGACCTTTACAAGACAACACCAAATTAACAAGACACAAATGATGAAATTGCCCCTTTTAAAACTTAAACACTAATACATTTTCTGGTGAGTACCACAGAGACATGAAAATTTAATTTACTCAACTCACAAAAAGTTTAACTAAACAAAAAGTTTTCTTTCTTCAAAAATCTTACAATTAAAATTCTATAAATTTACTTTTCACAGAAATCAATTTATTAACTATTATCCAACCTTGCCAACAAATTACTTTAAAAGACATTTAAAAAAATTTACTAATTTAGAAAATGAGACAAATTTTCAAACCAAGAATGTTGATCAGGCACCCAGGCAAGAAACAAGTCCATTAGAAAGTTGCAAACCTAGAGGTGGCGGTACCCCCAACCAATAAGTCAACAAACACCAAATGACAAAAAAAAATTTCTAAAATTTACTAGACCTTTAAATTAAAAAAAAATCATTCACACATTCATAAAATAAAACAGAGATAAAAATTATCAGTTATCCTTAAAAATCCTTACCAAAACTCTAATCCATCAAGTACTTAATTATCTTAAAATTACTTTAAAACATTACTGCTTATCATTAAAGTAAAGCCAAAAAAAATTATTATTTAAGTATTTAGAATATTAAAACACTACTTCAACCTGATTAACATGGCACTCACATTCAGAAAGCTGCACTGGCACAGAACTTGCAGTACAGAACATTCAGCTGACTGACACATAAAGCAAATTACACAGAAGTTCAGAAATATCGGATCCATTTTAACATAGCATACAGTTTTGCAAAACATTTTGTGAAACAATTGAAAATATAATATTATGAAACATAATTGTCCGTCTCACAACAATATCAGTCTTTTTTTTTTTTGAAAATGTGAGAATTTCATAATCTAAACATTTTACTTTACTTTTTGAGCCAATTGCTCTCTTGACATATTGCCTTAATTGACAAGTAACTTTAATGAATAAATTGGCCTCTTGGGCGCAAGTCATACTTGTGTGAATTAGGAACATTTTGAGTTTTAACCCTATTTTGATGGTTTAGAAAATATCTACTTTTAAATTGTCTTGTTTCTTGAGTTGAAGAATTATCAATGTTATCATTATATGTGCTAGAAATCAATTCACTACGTCTAGGAGGTAAAGGAGTTAATCTATTAACGTGGACCAATTGCTGATTACATGGATTGTTTTTGTGTTGAATGACAAAGTTAACTTCAGTACCACCTCTAACATGATTTTGCTTTTCCCCCATATGCAAAGTAACATTCTGTGCATTTACTACCAAATCTCTAAAAGATTTGCTTCCATTTTCCAAATCGTTAATATGTACCTCTTCACTACCCAAATGTGGCACTACATTATTTTCCGAAAAATTTCTGCTCACATACTCTTCCCGAATGACCTGAGACTCATTCACTACCGGTGCCAGATCTGCTTTGCATTTGGCACATGCATTCGTATGGAACTCTTTCGGTTTACAGTCCTCTACCACACGAACATTTTTTCCACTACTCATCTGCGAGTCAGGCACAGCAATACGCTTTGCGACACTACTTAGGTTTGAGTCTGCACTTTCCGACTCATTTGCCGGTTCATGATTTGAAATCGAAAGTAAATTATTCGTACATTGATAACCAACAAAAGGAATGGAAGAGTTTGAAAACTTAAAACAGAAGTGATTATAATCTATAATAGCATTATGTTTATGTAAAAACTTGTTACCAAGGATTACATTATATGAAATAGGAGCTGGTGATTTTAACACAAAAAATTCGGTAGGGAATCTTTCTTTTCCCAAATTTAGTGAAATAGTGGCTAAACATTCAACTTTAGTATCTTGTGAACTAAAGCTACGCAAAATTGTTGGTTTGTATGTTAGCAACATATGTGCAATGGGTACAGTATTTAAAGCTTCCTCATACACTAAATTAATTGAACTACCCGTATCAATCAATATTGACACTTCACTGCTCACTAATTTTCCTTTTATAATAGAAGAAGATGACAAAGAATTTGTAATATTATGACAAATATTATTTTCCTCAAAATGTGATGTTTGCCTATCAAAAGTTTTTCTATTATTATAATTGTGCATGGGATATCTACTCTGATTCCCAGAAGAATGATTTTTGGAATTTTGCAAAGATTTATATGACTCCTTATTTTTATAATTTTGCGTTCCTTGCTTTTTATACTTCCACTCATTTGCAGACATTTGCCCTCTGTGTCTTACACCCTGGTGATACCTAGTTCCAGGACTGGTATAAATTTTCCTACATTTTATACCGTACGCATCTCTTTTTTGAAAAACCTTTTTCCAACACTGTTCTTGAACGTGACCTAATTTACCACATTTGTCACACTTTGGACGCGGTGAACGCTTTTCGTTAACTTTATCTGAATTAAACTTAAATTTTTCTATTTTACCCCTAAGAAATTCAATGTCCCTTTCCTGTTCTAACACTTTTCTTTTTAAATCTGACATACTTTCACTTCGATCTGGTGTGAGAACATATTTTTCTGGTGTGAGAACACCTTTTTTTGTAAGTACCGGATTAGTCAAGTACATAGCATTATTTTCATTTAAAATAGATTCCTCAAGAATTGCAAGTTTTCTAGCCGAATAAAAATCTCTAGGGTTTTGTGACAACACCAATCTTTTTAGTTCCGGATATAAACCATTAATAAATGAAGTTTTCAAAAGTGTTTGCCTGATTTTATTCTCACTTTCGGAATCTACATCTTCCGGAACAACCTTAAATGAAGCAGCTTCGATTCTCATCGAAAACTGTTTAACCGACTCATTTGGTCTCTGTGTAAAGTTCACGAGTGAAATTATGTTTTTAGTGACATTTTCGGTCACTTCAAAATGATCTTTCAAAATGTGAATAATTTCCTGCAAATTTTTACAATTTCTGTGCTTTGGATTCTCTTCAATCAATCTATTTGCTTCCCCCTCTAAATTCAATCTCAAACAAACTAATTTGTCACACTCACTCCAGTTTGCATGAGTGGCTACTAAATTTAACTTTTCCAAAAACTGTGACAACGAAAGCTCTGAATTTCCCGAGAATTTTGGAATATGATGTGCGAACTTAGGTGTGAAAATATGGAATGATTTTAACATGTTATCATTTACCGATGAAGCACTGTTTTGATTTGGCAAAGTGCCAGAAGAAGAATTCAGACATACCGGCGATTTATCTGATATATTTTCCTCATTAGATTTAGCTTTGTGGCTAACATTTTTAACTTTACTTCTAGAATTAACAGTATCCGACTCAGTAGCAATATCAAGCGACAAATTCAAGGAGGAATTTAATTTTTTACTTGAATTTTTACTCATCTTACCGACATTTACTTTTTTGTTTCTAGTAATTGGAGCCATTTTGCATAACAATCAAATATACTCGTATAGTTTAACACAATATGCAATTGCAATGTTCTTAAACAGTATTTACAATAAAACCAGTTTTTATCAAATCAAATGACATAAATATGCAAACAAATCAATTTTTTTTATCAAATGGCACATAGCAAATTCCAAGAACACTCGTTTCTGAGAATACCGAAAACAGAACATGGAACTCTGTTTACTTAAGAAAACACTCATTTTAGCACAACGGTAATTTTTAACCTTCAAAATTTCAATTCTAAAATTTTTAAAAATTTTAATTCTCTCAGCTCTTCCCCACTCACCGAGAAAAGTAACGGCACCAATTCTGTCGCGAACGTTTTGGTATACTCGACAGAGAAGACAAAGTTTTGAAATCAAACACATTTATTAAACATGAAATAACAAGGCAGTTGATCGAAAACAGTGGAGTACAAGCATTTCTCGCAATAACTCAGAGTTACACTCGGTAGGGTGACCATTAAGAACACCCCTGGAGGAAGAGGAACCAAGAGAATACACATATTTTCTGATACATAAAATAAACACAATATTCCTCATATTATACTTGACATTTATATATCACATTTGTATACTTTGAACATATACGACATTTTCATATAACATCATCAATGACTTGATACTCACGAGGATTTGACAATTAACACTCTATTCGTTAGGTGGAAGACTAAATATATATAAAACTTTACCTCGTCTCTTTTAAATATAACATTTACAATTCTGTACCATGGGAAAGGATATCAGGATGGACTCTCGGCATAAACTCATCGAGATTCTTGCGCAGAACAAAATCCATAATGGTCGGGAAACTTGACTACACAACATCATGCTGGCGGAATTCGACATCTTGGTTGGTTACGGAGATTGGTTGATTCGTACCTTAGGACACAAGGAGGCGTCAGGCAAATACAAATCGCTGAAAAATGAGCTTTCCCTCTAGCCCTATTAGCGATTCAAGCCGACCAGTGAAAGAACCATTTTCTCTTTTCACAAGACTCATTATTCCATTACTACCAGGCTGATTCATTTAAAAACACGAGTGACTCATCTCTGAACCGAGCCAAACGACTCTACGCACAACTTGTCGAACTATGTTACATATTTTAATCACATCCTTCCACTTTCAAAATTAATCCACCTTTTCTTAAAATTCGTGATCATACGCGAATCAAACACACACGTCTACATTTTTCCGCGACTCCTTCCACACTGCTTCCAAAATCCTTTTTCAAACGCGCGCGTGCGCAAAACCTGCAAGTTCCCAACTAGCGACTGAGAAGCGAAAATACAAAACTATTACTATTTTTCTGGAACATAAACACTTTTGCGATTTTAGAGTTCACTTCCCTTAAAAGTCAATGTAATTGAAAACATGTAGAAAAGACATCTATATTTCGAAATTGACACTTTCAATCACACAGAAATAAAACAATACTTTAATATACAATTTTAACACAGAGGTGTGAAAGCCTTATCACAATATATACTTTGCACCAAGCACAAATACCAAGCACAGATACCAAGCACAGATGTATACTTTGACCACAATTTCCTCAAAACACTGATATTTGAATTTACGTGTATGATATTTCAAGAATTGTATGAATTTTTATATAATTGTGTATACTTAGTAATGACATTGTCTAATAAGCATACTAGATTTATATGTGTAACTTGTAAAATAAAAATGTTAGAACAAAAAGGTTGTTAAGAATTCTAAAAAAATTAAATATAAAGAAATATAGTAATTTGCCTCAATAAAAATTGAAATATTGAAATAATCCTAGTATGTAAGTTTTCATTAATAAAACCCCAAATGAGTTTGATTTTACCGATAAAAATTTAGAATACCATGCGCGGAACAACATATTATGATTTTACTGAGAAAAAACATATGTAAATTATAATTATTTTTTATAACATTTATCAATTTCCAATTCTCATTTTTTTTTATTTTAAAGAAGATTATTATTCTCCTATACCATAAAAAAATCCCATTCCAATACCTCCAATAGATTAGTTTTAAAAAAGTTTAAACTTATGTTGATTTTGTTTGCAGTTTAAGAGTCGAGTATCCTTTTAAAGCATACCTGACATAATCGAGTTGCTTACAAAGAACCTACATGTGTAACCTTCTTTTCTTGACGAGAAAAGTGAATACAATTCCTTCAAGAGTACCGTTCACTTCACCGTAAGAGAGAGCGACCATAACGTCACCTAATGATTTTTAAGCGTAACTATAGGTAATGATCCGTACAAGATCATAGTATCATTCAAAGACAGTGTGAGACCAGATTAGCAAAGATTTAGTGGAGACAGTTTTATGTGTGTATTTACGATGTCTGCAATGCTTAACAATAGCATCAGACTTAAGGATGCCAGTTTTATGGCACCCTGACTAGAAAGGTCAAAGTAGGCAATAAACCTTGGAGGCCAAGGTGAAGCCACGATAGTGGTTGAAGATGTTAACCAATGTTCTAGATCTCTGGTCAAATTGCCATAATGTCGGCCAATCGCAGCGTAAGGGGCGTTACAGACCGGAGGCAGAAGAGGCGGCAACCAAAAAGGTTCTAGAGAATATACAGAACTTCTACACGAGAATTGGGATGCAATGCAGACGATAACTTCTACGCCAGAATTCACGACGACTGGTACGTAAGAACGGAGGCAATAAAGAACGACAATGTCCTGATATACAGCTGTTCCAGAAGTGTTCGAAATTAACACTTAAACGGCAATGCGATATGATCGACGAATACGAGTGGGCGTACCATACCTCGAGTTGGTTCTAGTACAAATATGGTCGATATTACGTACGAGCTGATGACAAAGTCCAAAGACAGACTTGAAGGTATGTGTCCATATCAATAATTGTCGAAGATCATCAATGTATTTTCGGCATTTGGTCTCACATCTGCTCTCTCTGCCGCAATTAATATGAATAATTGTTGTAATTAATTTAATAAGTAATCTATGTTAATAAATGATTTTATTTTATAGTTAAAATGGTGCAATTAATTATGGTAGTATGTTAATCCTTTCTATTCCAGGAACTCGCCCTGAAGATTAATATGGTGGGTTTTAATAGCGGCACACAGCGCAATGTGTTTAATGTTTTATGATTTAAGATATACGATATTCGGCCATAATTATGAATAATTAAGTCTAAAATCTAACATAAGTTATATTTTTTCCAGCACCACAGACGTCTGTTACTTTTACACGGCGTAGACGCACTTACTACTGAAATACACTTAACTCACCTTACCTTACTGAGTAATATTAAGTTAACTGTAATGTGCCTCAATTCGAATTTCTCATGACAGAATTCATTTTTAATAGCATTTTATTTCTACAAATTTTACAAGAAATAGTTCGTAAAATCGGTATTGTGGGTTCGAATACTTGCAATAATAGCGTGTTAACCTTCACTTTAAAGGCCTTAAAAAGATCTTTCGAATGATACCATGCATGACAATGCACCCCTAGGAAGGGCTAACTCGACCCCGAGGAGTGTTGGAGACCCAGACCGTCCGACTCATCCTAAGGACTCGAGCAACCATTTGGACGGCCGGGAAAGTCCCCGAGGAGTGTGACGTCACAAACCAAAAAATTGTATCGCGGCTATTTTTCGTAACGGTGATTGAAATTATTAAGTTTCATGATCATTGAACCATAAATAAACCCTTTTTATGCATGAATATGTGAAATTTGTCTTATGCTGCCATGTTAAAGAAATATAAAATTTCGAATAAATTTCGATGTTTTCGCGCGGATTAAAAAAAAATCTATCTAGTTCAATATTTTAGATATTAAAGCGGAATATAAAGTTTTGTGAAAATCCATTCATATTTATGGCCGCTATCGTGTACACAAGACGTCGACGACAGACACACAGACGGACATCATTCCATAAATAGACAAAACGTACTCAGGGGCTCTTAAAACATATATTGGCATCAAAATCTCGAATACGAAAATTTCGTGAAAGGTTACCACAATTCTTTATTGCATAGTGTCAGAAAATAAAAATAGTTTAAAATGAATTACCTGACAACAAAATATGCTAAAATTTTACAAGTTTGTCATTTATCGGTGTAACTGAAACTTAACATTCTGGATGCATAAAATAGTTCTGTATTCTCCTTGAAGCACACATTTATACGACTTCCAATCAATGTAGGATTCCGCATAAATTAATTATGATGAAAACAAATTATAAACATAAAAGTGTATGCATTCAAATTTTAATTGCTATTCATTCGAACTTTTAAGTTTAACCACATTCACCAAAAATATTCTGGATATATAAAATAGTTCGATGCTTTCCTAAGTTTTTTAGAGCGAACATTTATACGACTTGAAATCTATGTAGGATTCCTCATAAATTAATTATAATGAAAACCAATTGTATACATAAAAGTGTGCATTCAAATTTTAATTGCTCTTCATTCGATTTCTTTAGTTTTACCACATTCTACAAAGTGATTTAACGGTGTAACTGAAATGTAATATACTGGATACATAAAATAGTTAGGCTTCTACTTCAAGTTCTTCTATAGTACACATTTATACGACTCCCAATAGATGTAAGATTCCGCATAAATTAATTATGATGAAAACCAATTATAGACATAAAAGTGTATGAATTCAACCTTTAATTGCTATCCATTCGAACTTTTAAATTTTACAGCATTATATAAAATTCTTACCAGATTCTATAAAATTCTTACCACATTCTGTAAAACGATTTATCGATGTTACTGAAATTTAAAATTTTCTATACATAAAATAGTTCGATATTCTTCTTCAAGTTTTCCATATCGCACATTTATATGACTTCTAATCGATGTAGGATTCAACATAAATTAATTAGGATAAAACCAAGTATAGACATAAAAGTGTGTGCATTCAAATTTTAATTGCTATCCATTCGAGCTATTAAGTTTTGCCACATTCTATAAAACTCTCACCATATTTTATAAGACTATTACCACATTCTATAAAACACTTACTATTCTATAAAACGATTTATTTGTGTAACTGAAATATGGCATTCTGGATACATAAAATAGTTCGGTATTCTCCTTCAAGTTTTCTATAGTGCACATTTATATGACTTCTAATCGGTGTAGGATTCGTATGACTTCTAATCGATGTAGGATGCGTGTGATTTCTAATCGATGTAGGATTAATCGATGTAGATAAAATATTTATTATAAATACCAACTATACACATAAAAGTGTGCGCATTCAAATTTTATTTGCTATCCATTCGAACTCCCACCACAGTTTACCACATTTAGAGACCACGGTTTTACCACATTCTATAGAACTCTTCAAACTTTCTATAAAACGATTTATCGGCTGTAACTGAAATGACCATTCTGGATATATAAAATAATTCGAATGTCTCCTTTAAGTTCTTCTATAGATCACATTTATACGACTTCCCATCGATATAGGATTCCACATAAATTAATTATGATGAAAACCAATTATAGGCATAAAAGTGTGTGCATTCAAATTTTAATTGCTATCCATTCGAAATCTTAAGTTTATGAACCCTCTATTGACTTACTTCGTTTGCCAAGACGTCGTAAATAGAATCATAAAATCCCAGAATAGTAATTGCATACTCAAGCAATTTCTAAATCTAAATCAACTTTTAAGTTCCTTTCATGAAGCGCAGATGTAATTTCTAATTTAAACATCAGATAAACCTGAAATACGGCTATAAATACATGTTGGAGATTGTCAAAACGCAATATATATTTTATGAAGTTTTGAAATGTTGTCGTTTAGGATGACAAGTCTCTAGTTTTACAATCAAAAATGTGTACATAAATATGATTTAGGAGGTTCGAGAACTTATAATTACAGTCGCAGGGGAATTTAAAGAAGTAATATTTATCTTTGATTTAAGAAATCCCTACGTTAATCGATAAAAACGAATTAAAATAAATATATTCTTATATATTTAAGAAATCCCCACGTTGGTGTTAGTAGGGATAAAATGAGCATTACCGTATTGGTAGATTACATGATTATAACCTTACTAAAAATTAGGCTTGTTAAAAACAGGGAAAATGACACTCTCAAAAAATGTAGCTGCAATATTTTAATATGTTTTATTTTGTTAAACAATGCATGGTATTTAACGTCGGAAATAGTCGCCTCATTTGAAAATTGACCCAGTTAGGTTCTGTCCCGTGGTCTAGTTAAATCTTTTATTTCCGTTTCTGGGATAGTTCTGAGATATTTTACCATTCCCACCATATTTTTGTCCACTCCTATAGAAACATTTAGAAACCTAATCTGTTAGTTTCGACCCAGTGGCTAACACTATAAGTGTGCAAAGATTCAACCTTTCAAACCACCGGAGGTGTGCTTGAGGGTCTACAAAAACGTTAAGAAATGTAATCTCCTCCCAGGGGGGGGGGGGATTAAAATGTCGACTACGTTAGGTTAGATAGTTGATAATGTAAGTTTGAAATTCAGCCTTGTAAGTTGAGGAGTCTACTTTGATGATAAGAGCTTGCAATTTCATCCCAGTAGGTCAACGGTAGAGCGTCGGATGGCTAGTTCGAAGATCCAAATTTCGATTCCCGATTGGGGAAGCAAGGATTTTTACAAAGTCACCGGCAGCCTTTTGGAGGGTGTGGATAAGGCAAATCACTATATTACACATCTTAAACACTTTATACAATTGTGTATAATAGATAGTGATTTGATTTTGCCGTTACAGCCTTGTTGTAGCCTCAGATCATTTTTGTCGACAGTTTGGGTCGTCTGCGTGTATCATTGACTTTCTCTGCTACCAAAGAGGTTCATAAAAAAATCCTCTTCACATGTGCACATAAAATTGATGGTAGTAGAAGCGTGCATTAGAATACGTGCGTGTCCTCAAATGCATACACTTACACAGACGGATATCTTTTCAAATGTGTTTGGCGGGGAACGACAGCTCAGTGGTTAGCGCGCGGGATTTGCACTCGGACGGCCCGGGTTCGAATTCCGCCACTGCCAAAACTGCCGTTCACCCGGAGTACAATCACGTTAAACATGTGGCTCTGTAAGTCCTTCCGAGAGTTTAGGGGGCAGAAGGATGCGGTCCCTGTGGATGCCTCCCCCACTGGGTTCCGGTCTAAATTGGATGGCACTTCCCGGCTGTCCAAATAGATACCTTATACCTTTCTGGCAAGTCGGACGGTCTGGGTCGAAGAAGAAGAAATGTGTTCGGTATAGGCTTATGAAGTCATGAAACGTACTTATTCCTCAAATTTTCGAATTTGAAAATTTTCAGGCAAACAATATATTTTTTTTTTGTACAAGAATATGAAAAAGTAGAACTTGAACTTGACAAGTATGGAATAGGAGATAATGTTACGCCTTTATAAAATTAGGTGAGAAAATTTATTCAATTTAATCTTACTCTTTTACTTTGCATTATATTTTCATCTTCAAAACTTTCACTTTTCATTAGTGCAGTGGAATGTCGAAATATTCCACAATTTACAATTATTTTCGCTAAATAATTACAATTATTTTAAACATAATTTAGCTCGTTTATTTTAAGAGTTGGAAAAAGGTGCTACACATTCGTGAAAGTATGAATACATATTATGGACACCATATTATGGTAGATGTTCGTAAATCATTGACAGTATATAAATAGTATAATGCTACATTTATAGTTACAGCAATAAATATCAAGTAAAAAAAATAAAGAAAAATTCATAGTTTATTGTTATATCTTCATGAAATAACATATATTATCTTATCTCTACCGAATAAAATTGCTTTCACATTCAATTGTTTATTACTTTCAATTGCAACTTAAATTAAACTGCTCAACGTTTTTCTAGCATTTAAATTTTAAATTAAGTTTTTACAATTTCCTACTATTGCCTTGTACTTGAAAATTTTTCTCCCATTCTGAACTAATTAAAAAGTTCGAAATTTCGATTTAACAATTCTCCCCAGTATTTCTTTACTATTCGAATCAATTTTGAAGCTGCCGAATAAAAAATATATTTTACCTGGAAAATGAAGAACTTTATTAAAGTAGCAATTAACGTTGCGCCGATAAGACTTAAACTCTTATAACCAAGGAGAAAAATAATCTGTTTCCAACCATTATGCATATAATTGAGTTTTTATACTGGCTGTTTCCTAACGTAGGATTGAGTTGAGTAAAGACAAACCGAAAGCCTTTAATTGAAACTTTTCTCATAAGCACTTCAGAAGTTTATGGCGTTCGACAAATAAGAATTTAATTCCGAAATGAAATTAAACTTATGTTTAAAAAATGAAAAAGTTTATGACTTTTTATTTAATATTTTATTAACATATTGATCATTCATTTCTGTCATAATTGCTCAAAGGTTTAAATTTTAAATCTTCGAGAATTTAACATTATTAGCTATATAAACACTTAGCCATGTATCGCTTAGTAAAACAACATGCATGTAACAGTATTATATATTTTAGAAATTATTTTTGGTTTCTTGTAAAATTTTTTGAATATTAATAAAAGTAAACTAAAAATATAACTATGAAGTTTATCGTTGTTTGGCAACTGCGATCAAATGTTAGAATTTTTTTCATAATTAAAAAGTATTTCGTTTAAATCTCATTCAAATAAAAAACCAAATTTGTCTAGCGCTGATTGGCGAATGCATTGAAAAGTTAGAGTTTTTTTTTTTCATATTTAAATTTTCGTTTTCATCACATTCGAATGAAAAAACAACTTTGTATAAGTTGATTTGCTCACGCATTAAAAAGTTAGATTTTTTTCATACTGACAATAAAATTATTTCGTTTTCATCACATTCAAATGAAAAACCGACATTATCTACCAAGTAGTCATTCTACGCATTCTACGTAGCCTCCAAATGTGTGTATAAATAAACTAGCAGATAGTCTCAACGTTGCTTATGATTTAAAACATGTCCAAATTCTAGTACTATTCTAAATATGATTGTTCTTAAAAATTGTATAAAAATATTTAATTTCATTCCCTTAAGAAGTTTAATAAATCATGTTCATGCTATACAAAATTATCTCTTCTGGCAAATCTGATTAATAAAACATAGTGGTACATTTGTAAACAAATTTAAAAAAAAATTCAGCATACGCCGGAATGAAGACACTAATATGGTATGAAAATAAATTCTCGTGCCATTTTTATCTTGTTTCATCAATCGGTTAAACATAATGTATGACTTTGAGAAATCTTTGCCAAAATGACTTATGAAATTGAAAATACATTATCAATTACAATAATCTTACGGACATAGTTTGTAGTTGATGAAATCCAATCAAAAGTATTATACCGATCATCTATAAGTTAATTTACTTATTTAGATAATAAATAATATTTTTACAAATATTTTTACAAATGTCATTATATATTGTACTTTTAATTGGATTATATATGTAAACGCCTTAGATTTAGGATTAAGGGACTTGTGAATATTTCACATTGTTAGCCATGTATTTTAATTTGGAAAATTATTTTAAAATTCATGTATAACCCATTGTGTATAACCAGCTGTTGCATTCGAATAAAAATTATACCGATACTTTTGTTACCGCTATCTTTTCAGCAGCTTTCTTTTGGCGCATATTGTTGTTGATTGTTGAGACCCAAACCGTCCGACCTACTAGAAAGGTATAAGGTAACTGTTTGGACGGCCGGGAAGTGCCACCCAATTTAGACCGGAACCCAGTGGGGGAAGCATCCACAGGGACCGTACCCTCCTTCCCCTAACACCAACCTCTCGGAAAGACTTACATGCTTAACGTGATCGTACTTCGCGTGAACACTGCGGCAGTTGGCGCATATTGTGTAAATTCAATGCATATTTATTTAGAAATAGAATCAAGATTTCGAACTCATCAGATTTGCATGAGCATGTAATTTCCTTTGTCAGCAGCAGAGATTCTTGTTCACTTTATTTCTTATAGATGGAAAACATTAATATTTTAAGAAGATCTTTTTCGCCAGTACAAATGTATTTAGAATGTGTACATACTTTAAATAACGAACAACGCCGAGAAATCTGTTGGTATAGACAATATTTATTATATTTCACATTCACCGTTAGAAATATTCAAAATAAAACTAAACAATATTTCAATATTTGGACATTGTATAGTCTATATGCACTATTCACAATACACATAATCAGTTATTTTCCAGCATAGTACTTTGAACCACTCCCCATTATTGATTCTTACCCGAATACAACTTATTTGTTTTTTGAAATTAAATTCCCGTCCCGGATGAAACGGATTTCAACATATCTGCCGGTTTGATATCCGGATTTCTCCGTTTTCATTTTTAGTTCTTTTCCAACCCGTTGGATAAATACGATTCTTCAATTCTGAAGCATCGGAAGCAGTGTTTCTGCAATTTCTTAGGACTCAAATTGGGTTTGAATTTTCGCATTTAATATGCGTAATATTTTTTTTTTATTCATATAACAATATGCTTACTCTCTTACATAGTATAGAGCAGGGCTCGAAATACACGGGGATACAGTCACACTAAACACGTGGAAATAAAATTGTGCAACCAATTTGTAATTTCTCATACGAAGTATGTTGTTTTCAAAAAAATTCCGAATTCGAGATTTTGAAGCCAATATATATGTGTTGAACCTTCTGAATACGTTGTGATCGTGTCCGTCGATGTGGTCTATTTCTTTTATAGACTATATATGCCTAAAACATATTTCAACATTTAAGAAACTTGTAAAGAACCTTGCTGCTCCAACTAGGCATGGGACCCTGAATCTCCGAACTAGCCAATCGGCGCTCCGCCGTTGAGCTACTGTGAAGAAACAGCAAGTTCTTATCATCGAAGTGGACTCTGAAAACATCATATGCGGCTTTGTTATACAAAACTCTGTAACTATCTAGAATTTTTCGAAATTCGAGGTAAAACTTCGAAATTGATTCGAAATTTTATTTTTTTTGCTTGGAATTGGGCAAAATGCTACTTAATCATGCATATAAATATATTATTTAAAGCTCAACATAAAACTTATTGGTTTCAATCACTGCAGAAAAAAAGAAGCCTTTATACAATTTTTGTTTTCATAATGTCATTAGCTTACCTCGGGGTGGGGACGGAGGCAATCCCCCCCCCCCCACACCACCACCACCAGGGGAACACTGTCAAACTTGGTATCAATCGAAATTCTGTTAAGCCTTTTAAAATGAATGGCAAATGTTATAATTGTGATAATTTTAACTAACAATACATATTTTTTTAATTTTTTCTCGTAAAATTTGCAAAAAAAATGTTTCAAACTATTTAAAAACGGGTTCTGGTAATAGAAAGACGAGTAGAACCACATTTCAATTAATTTTTCTGCAAAGGAGCACATGCATTACACCTAACTATTTAAAATTCTTCAAAATCTGCCGGAAATTCTGGTGTATTGTAGCGAAATATTATTAGCAAGATGCAAAGCTACGCAAGTTTTACTTAGAAGCTGATATATACTGCAACAAAACTTCTAATTTTGGCATAAAATGCGTCCTATTATTCAAATTTTTAGTCGCGATTATTTACGTAAATTTCGTAAAAATCTGCCGGAAATTTCTTTTTGTAGCGGCCAAAAAAAAAAAATAAATAAATCCACTACAGTGTGGCTACATAAATAAATTCACAACAACAAATAAATAAATAAATAAATCCATAACAGTAGAGCTTTCTCCACAACATATACCCATTTGAGAAAATTGAATAGTTTTGACGATGTGGATTGTCAGGTTGTGGCATCCTTCTCCCAAAATAATAAACGGTTTTTACAATGTGTGTTTAACGTTTCTATCGACATGTATAAAAATTATGATGTGGGCAACACATGACTTTCCTTATATAATGCAATGAATTTACTACTTTTACAGTAAAGACATAGGTTTTTTTTATCAATTTGGTGAGATTTTCGTTAATTTGGCAACATTTAAAAAAAAAGTCGACAAGTAGGCGACATGCCGCCAAAATCTCGCCAAGCATTATGGACGGAGAAATATGTTATTCTTATAGGAGATAAATGGCTATTCGCATTCAAATACAAAAGTATTACTCAAAGTATATTTTCTCATGAATGGAACGAGCTAGATCCACGAGAATGTAATCACCAAATTTATGTTATCAAAGTTATGATTTTTTGATTGCATTAAAAGTTATGAATTCGACACCATATTTGTAGAGTATGCTTTAAATATAGCAGTAAATACTATCGATTGAGTTCTTCAATGGGTAGAGCATAGTTTGTGTAGTCGGAGAGTTGTGGTTCAATTTTACGCCGATACCTGAGTTTTTATAATGACGTCTCAGAAATTTAACCATACATTTCAATATATAAAGCTGCTGTTTGTGTTAAAATTGTTTAAAAGGATGTTTTGAGCTCTATTCCTCAGGTCAAAAAAGTGTAACTCTTATTAAGTAAGAGTGTTCACCTCTTAACAACCGCTAAGAAAGAACGTAAACCCTACATGCTAGGCGCAATGTATGACTGAAGTCTAAATATGAATGAAATGAAAATTTCACAGAAGCTTATGACAAAAATATTGCTCAAACAATTATAAACAATTTAGATAAAATTTAGTACGATTATTATAATCGGTATTGGTCCTATTATTTTTCAAAAAGGTTTATTAAATTTTGCGGGATAGACCCAAGGGAAATTCTTCATATTTTCAAACTTTTTTATTATGGAAATCTAAATATTATAAAAATGAAATATGATAACAAATGTTACGTCAAACGATCATTTTACAGTTAAATCTTTATAAAAGCGAAGAGCTTAATTTACAGGATTCTAGTTTGTGATGTTCTCGAGATATTGGGCATTGTTTTAATCTATATTAAAAATTAATAAATAAATAAAGAGACAAACTATTACAAGAATTGAGTGATGTTTAATCACCTTTAAACAGAAAGAAATTTTCAACATTGTTAGAACAAGCCGTTAATAATATATTAGAAGTTTTGCTTTGTTCTAGGAAGTGTGGTGCCTCTTTTAGAATAAATCTATTTCCATGAAATTCGTGTAAATTTGGTCGATTAAGTTTGCTGAATTTGCGCGAGATTGCGTGGTAAAAATTCTCCACTTTGACTTATTGTGTGTGTGTGTGTGTGTGTGTGTTTTGAAGTGACTAACATTTATGGTTGGGGTATCAATGATGAAGTCTTATGTATACATTTTTTAACAAAATGTATATATTTTGAACACATACATCTCCAAATCTAAGAGATAAAAATATGATGTGGGCAGCACATGATTTTTCCTGCAGACTTATATTCACGTTATTTTTATTTTAATTAAATTTAATTCACTTTTAATTCCATTTTCCATCTCATTTGATAACTGGACTTATTTTCAAAGGTGGCGTAGAGAAAATACGAAAAAACTAAAATATCTCGAGAACGGCTAGTCCTAGTGCAATGGGGTTGGTCTTATTTTTTTCTTTGTTAAAAATTACGTATTAAACTAGCATTTAATGGATATATTTGAGCATTCATAGTTTTTTATTTTAGATTTTGGCGATTTCTGCGGGCCATTTTGCAAAAAAAAGCAGGTTATTTTCTTTCCGAATCATACCAAAATCTAATCAGCACCAGGGTGACCCACAAGTAACTAATCTACCGAATTTTGTGAAATTCGGTCCATTAGTTTTTTAGCTAGAGTGGATACAAGCTTTTGCGGGCCATTTCTAAAAAAAGGCGGGTTCTTTTATCCCGAATCATACCCAAAACTAATCAGCACCAGATTCTCCCACAAATGACTTATCTTCCAGATTTTATGAAATTCGGTTCATTAGTTTTTTAGTTAGAGTGGATACAAAATCTGCACAGACAGGCAGACACACAGACAGACACACAGACACACACACAGACGTCACGCTAAAAATAGTTTTTTCGTATTCTAGAGGTCTTAAAACGTGTAAATCCGTCGAAAACTCGAGTTCCGATTTTCGGCATGATTCCAATAATTTCCTTATACATTACCATGTATTGCAGGGAAAGTAAAAATACAAATAATTTTACAATTAATTTTTCGAAAATAGGGTAAGATTTATGAATATACAAAAATTAATTCAACATTGTAATACTCTGAACTGATTTGCTATTATATGCTTCAATTTGCTTACTTCCAGATGAGATATTTTCTAAAATATAAAATATAGACATAAATAGTGAACAACAAAACTGTTCAAATGAAAATCCAGCTATTAGATCGATTTTTAAGCATAAATTAAAGACACAAATCATAGAGAAAAAGGTCATTTAATCAAATAAAATCATCCTATAAGGCGTATAAATATTAAAAGGTCAGAGCGCTTTCAGGCATCACCATACCCTTTATCAGTGGCAATATGAAAAATCATGTGGACATAAGCCTATATATAGACCAAATCTGCGGACAAAATTTGCATAAATCAGCTACGGAATAATGACAATTAAAGGGTATTATCAACAAGCTATTATGGATTAAACAATTACAAAATTACAATAAAAATTGTTTTAACAGGAGATATAAAATTTAAATGAGTATTAAATACAAACACAAAAGAAAATACAATGAGACATGCTCAAATTTCAGCCAAGCATAAATTACATTAAAAAGAAGCGTCACAGATAATTGTGCAGAGGTTTGACACGCATAGAGTCGACCTGCCACACATTAAGTTGCTATATGCCTTCGGGTAAGTCGTGTGGTCTGGGTCTTCCACGCATAAAGTCGAGAACAAGACGCCAAGCGTAACTTAGTATTTGCACAGGATCAAAATTACAGATGTAATTATTGGGTTTGTATTTAATACTCGTTTAAATTTTATATATTCCGGTTATAACACTTTTTATTGCAATTTTGTAATTTTTTAATCCTTAATAGCTTGTTTATAATACCATTTAATTGCCATTATTTTGTTTGTACTTAATACTCGCTTAAATGTTATATCTCCCGGTTATAATACTTTTTATAGTAATTTTTTAATTTTTTAATCATTAATAGCTAGTTTATAATACCATTTAATTGTCATTATTTGTGTTTGTATTTAATACTCGTTTAAATTTTATATCTCCCGTTTATACCACTTTTTGTTGTAATTGTGTAATTGTTTAATCCTTAATAGCGTATTTATAATACCATTTGATTGTCATTATTGCGTTTGTGTTTAATACTCGTTTAAATTTTATATCTCCCATTTATAACACGTTTTATTGTAATTTTGTAATTGTTTAATCCTTAATAGCTTGTTTATAATACCATATAATTGTCCGTAGCTGATTTATGTAAATTTTGTCTGCCGATTTGGTCTATATATAGGCTTATTTCCACCGTAATTTTTCATATAGCCACTGATGAAGGGTATGGTGATGCCCGAATGCGCTCTGGCCTTTTCATATTTGTACGACTTATAGGATGATTTGTTTTTATTAAATGATCTTTTTATCAATGATTTGGGTCTTTTATTTACGCTTAAATATTGAAATAGGCGTGATACCACTTTAATGATTAGAACAATATTTTATTTTTACAAAGCTCTGCTAGATTTCGAGCGATCGTCTTATTAAGTTGAAGAATATTGAAAAAATTATATTTTTAAAGTCTGTAAGGCTTATAGCTCGAAAACTAAAAGTGCTAGCTAGCTATAACCAATAAGTAAATAAATTGCAGTCCTTTGAAAATCTAAGTAATTGGATTTCGAATCGGGTTCATAGTTTTTGAAATAAAGTGCTTATAATTTCTCAGATCTTGAAAGATCTATTACGTGGGGTTGAAATTATATAACAACTTTATATTTGTAAGACCAGAAATAGATCTCACACTAGTATTGTGAGACAGCTTTATGCCAGTAGTTTATTGTGTCTGAAACATCAGACAATACCTCCAGTCTGAATGACGCCAAAGTTTACAGCATGCTGACCCAAAGGTCAGAACACCATAAATTTAGGGGGTCGAAAGCCCAGACCAACCGACTCGTCCGAAGACTTAGAGTAACAGTTTGGGTGGCCGGATAAAATTTAGGGGGTGTCAAGACAGAGGGGGTCGAACGAATCTAAGAATAAGGTGAAGCAACGGCATTGGATAAAAGGTTAACCATTGAGAATATGGTTTTAGCGTCACCCTGAAGGACGTAAATGAGAGCAAAGGAGGAGTGTCAGTCCTGAAGCAAAAAGAGCCACAAATTATGACATAAAAAAGAGGATACTTGGTCAATACAGCAGAGATGGACAGCTCGATATTAAGGAGAACGAGCCTTACACAACGACTAGACAGACTTACACAACGACTAGATGGATATACAGAACTACGAGTTTGGCATAAGATATAGAGAACGACTTCGACCGTAGAGAGATGCAGTTGAAAAGTATTACGCAAGTGTTGTAGACTGTTCCGTAGATTCCAAAGGTATGGCTAGATCAATTTGCAGAGCAATCAGCAGTACGATATGGAGCCAAATAGGCAAAGTTCCGACCAGTACAATTTGCTGATGCAAAAATTGTGGTCAATGGCCAAAGCCGAAAGTGAAAGTGTGTGCCCATTAAACATAATACAGGTCGTAAAGACATATTTTAGGCATTTTAAGAAATGGTCTCACATTGTCTCTCTCCGGCGCGAACAAAAAGAATAATTGTTGTAATTAAGTAAATGAGTATTTTATGTTGTTAATAAATGATTTATTGTTAAAGTTAAAATGGAGCAATCAATTTAGTATTGTATTAATTAATATTCTTTTACAGAAATCGCGCGAAAGATAAATAATTGGAGGGTTATCAGCGGCAAACAACGTAATGTACAATTTAATAATGAGTTCCACTATGCACGATTTTACGGCCATGTTAAGATATGTTAATAATATTAATCTACAAAACCCAACTTTTAATATCGTTTGCAATGTGCACCACAATACTTCCTAGTAGTTTATAAAAATTAAGGCATTTCTATTATGCACTTTACTGTAGTCACTATGAATCCATATTTGTTGTAAACGAAACAAGTCAGACAGAAAAAAAGAATGAACTTATTGAACTTTATTAGAATTTCATTTTTTACAAGACGTATTTCATGCAAAGTCATTTCGGTTCCCTCTGTCTGGAACTACAGTGGATTTTTCCTAGGCTAGAAAAAATATTTCGATTGATGCCATACTTGACAATTCGTCCCCCCTGGCCCCTGCATTCCCGGGGGTAACTTGCTCCCCAAGGGGGAATAATGACGTCACGAGCAAAATCAATCTGTATCGCGGCTATCTTTCACAACAGTGGTTAAAACTATTAAGTCCTGTGATCACTGAGCTGTATATAAAACCCATTTATGCCTGAATATGCCAAATTCTGTCCTATGCTACTATGTTAAAAAAATATAAAATTTCGAATAAAATTCAAAGCTTTCGCCCGAATTAAAAAAAATTCTATCTAAATCTAGATCTTTTAATAACAAAACAGGATATAAAGTTTCGTGAAAACATATTAATGCTTGTGACAGAAACAGATGGACATCACTCTGAGAATAGTCAAAATGTGTTCAGGAGGTCTTAAAACATATCAAAATTTCAAAATCAAAAATTTTTCATGAAACCGACACTGTCTCAATACTACGTATGTGAAAATGAAAATAATGCAGTAGACAGACCACATCAGTTTAAATATATTTAACCAACTAAATAAAACAAAAACATTGAAATCAATGTATGTCAGTTTATACGCATTATACAGATTGCAGTACAAATACTATTTATTTACCAACACAGTCCAGTCACATACATGCTGGAAATCCTCCCTTTGTCTATTGATTCTTGCCTCGCGATATTCTGCTTGCTTCTTTAGATTAACTTCCCGTCTGGATCAGCCAGATTCCGGCATATATACGGTTTTGCTATCCGGTTTTTTCTGCTTTCATTTCCGGTTCTTTCCAAACACGTTGGATAGATAGGATTTTCCAATTTTCAAACTACACAAATCATGTTTCGATTTATTCCGAATTTCTAATTAGCTTCCGGTTCATGTACATACTTCTGCTAACGTATTAATAATATTATTATTATTAGTAGTAGTAGTAATGGTAGTAGTAGTAGTATTACTGTTATTATTATTATTATTATTATTACTATTAATAGTATTATTATTATTATTATTATTTTCTGACACTACAAAGAAGGAAAGTTTTTTTTTAACCCAGACAGTTAAATTCACAGTTCCGGTTTATGTATAGTGTCTTTCAGACTATTAGAACACGGTTCTATATGTTTTTAAATAATTTTAATTTTATATTCATATATACTTTTTGTATATTTGTGTGTGTTCGTATGTGTGAACAGCGTGAGAATGATAGATAAATAGCAAATACATGTTCAAATATATATTTTTAAATTATTTTAATACCATATACTATATTGATATTTGGTGTATATTTATATATTTGTTTGTGTGCTTGTGTATGGCGTGAAACTGATAAATAAATAATAAATATATGTTCAAATGTTCAACTATATATTTTTAAATGATTTCAATATCATATATATATATATATATATATATATATATAATAGTAGTTTAAAAATCCAATGAACGAAAAGTAAGAAGCTGCAACACGGTAAACCTAACTTTCTAAAACACCCACAGAATAAAATATAAAACAGCAAATCATCAATCAAATGGAAAAAAATTACAAAACACGAGTTATCAAGTTACAGAAAATCAACAAAATTCAAAGGTATGGAAACGAATAAAGAAAAACTTAAAAAATCAAGCTATACCGCTATACACCTGGAAAAAGGGCTAAGCCTAAAAAAATGGAAATGTTCACTTCGTAAAATTAGTTCTCAAGTCCAAGTATTTTGACGAAGCAGATACAAAATATGTATGTTTCTGAAGAAATAGATAGATTATATCTATAAACTATTTCTACTTGGACGACATACATAAAGAAGAAATAAAAAAGAAAAAATGAATACCTGGAAAATGCACTGCATATGTACAAACGAGTCGAAACGTGGAACTCTGATTGAAGAGACCAACGTTGCCATTCGCAAAGAAAAAATAAAAAACGATCTACTGTTGCCATTCATAAGAATTGAAAAACAGTAAAGCGAAATGGTAAGAAAAATTAATAAAATACAAAAAGAGCTCCTAAAAGGATGGGCTAATATTAGTAATGCTGACGTGGAAGAGTATGTAAAAATAAAAGTATTAAAAATACAAGAGAATGGAGATGTCTGGTTAATATAAGGTACTATGAATAGAATTATAAGATACTATGAAAAGAATTATAAAAATCCAGCTATTTTAAATTTTTAACAATACAATTTACTAAATAAGAGGGATATATATATATATATATATATATATATATATATATATATATATATATATATATATATATATATATATAGATATATATAGATAGATATATGTATATATATATATATATACTTATATATATATATATATATATATATATGTATATATATATATATATATATATATATATATATATATATATATATATATATATATATATATATATATATATATACATATATTGATATTTGGTGTATATTTGTGTGTGCTCGTGTACGTGAACGGCGTGAAAATGATAGATACATAACAAATACATGTTCAGCAATATATTTTTAAATGATTCCAATATTATATATGCGGATACTTTGTGGATATTTGTGTACATCAGTGTGTTTGAACGGCGTGGAAACTATAGATAAAAAGCTAATACATGTACAACTATATATTTTTAAATTATTTCAATATCTCATATATCGCTATTTTGGGTATATTTGTGTATGCTCGTGGGTATGAAAGATGTAAAAATGCTAGATAATTTTAAAATATATGTACAAAGACATATTTTATGCTAGGGAGACTAATATACAGAGGACATTGGAGTTATAAATACCAAAATATAGTATAATCGCCAACATAAATTAAGTAAAAAAAACCCTTCAAAAAATAGCAAGTAACTCTACTACAGAAGTGTTTATTTCTGTAAGACTACATAAATAATTTTTTAATAGGCTATAAGACTTATTAAAAACATAATAGTAATTGACATAAAGGAGCATAATATACAGAAATGACTTTGTTTTATTTCTTGACTTATTTGCTAACACATATTTTTGTGTTTCATGCTGTTTTATACAAAGTGTAATATTTTTCAAATATCTAGCAGCAGTTTGAGTTTTTCTTATTACAATTATTACTTCGAATGATAAAGCAACAAGCAACATACCATTATTGAAGATAGAATATTGGTTTATATGCTGCAATTTGTATGTTAACAAATCTGTAAAATGTTTAAATTTGAAACTTAAATACTTATGATTAGAAACTTAAATACTTTAATGTTTAAATTAGAAACTTAAATACTTATGAAATTTAATTTTTATGCTTAAATTTGAAACGGTTTTTGATTTTCAAAACTTTCATTAAGTGTACGTCTTTGGAGTGGTATATTTGTGTGTGTATTTGTGAGTATCTCTATCTCTCTGTGTATGAATGCGTGTTTGCTTATATGTATGCGTGTATGGCTGTGTGCACATCTATGTGTGTGTCTGTACGTGAGTGTATATGTGGATGATTCGTGAGTCTAAATATGTGCCCTTAGGCAAAAATAATTCTGGACCCCCATTTCTTAAAACTTTATAGCGTAGAAAAAATATAGCTAGAGAAAAATAGTAAGAAAATAATAATAATAACAAAATATTAAATAAAAAAATAGTATGAAATAAAAAACAAAAATAGTAAATAAAGAAATAATAATACAAAGAACGAATAAATATACAAACTTGATTGAGTCACCTTCGTAACAGTTAAAAAAAATCTGATGTGGGCAACACATGACTTTCCTTATATAATGTAATGAATTTACTACTTTTACAGTAAAAAAATAGGTTTTTCTTATAGTAGATACTAATATTCTTTCCAAGATATTGAATTTTCGACAATTAGTAGTCATTTTCATTGATTTAGCATCATTTTTATCCATTTGGCGAGATTTTCAATAATTTGGCAACATTTCAAAAAAGTCGCCAAGTTGGCGACATTCCGCCAAATTCGTCGCCAAAATCTCGCCAAGCGTTATGCACTTAGAAAAAAGTTATTCTTACAGCAGATAAATGACTATTGGCGTTTAAATACAAAAGTATTATTCAAAGTATATTTTTTCATGAATGGAATAAGCTAGATCCACGAGAATGATGTCACTCAATTTATCGCATGGTATTACATATGAAAAGTGAACATGTTTCTCAATAGGAATTTTTTTTTTTTTATGTGACTTTTTCATAATTTTTTTGAAAAATGTACAATATCTCGAGAACGGTTCATGTTAGCGTTTTAAAACTTATGCCAATCGTTTTCTAATGAAAAATTACATAAGAAATATCTATTGGCGTAACTTTATTAGCGGTTCTGATTTTTTGACGATTTTTTCAAAATTTTATTCGAAAATTTAAGGGGGTTCTGAACATTCGATTACGTATAAAAACAATAGGCTTCCAGTGTTTACGGATTGTGATTTTTTGTACCAAATTTGGTTAGAATCGGTCCATTCGTTCGTCAGTTATCGTCTCCACAGACTCACTGACACACACACATACTTTCACACACACACACACACACACACACACATACAAACACACAGACATCACTTCAAAAATGTTTGATTCGTGATCAGGGATGCTTGAAACGTGCTCTCCCGTCGAAAACTCGAATTCGAATTTTCGACCCCGTCACAATACTTTCCTTATACATTATGTATATAAGGAAAGTAATATATAAAATGCACTTAATATGTAAAAACCAAAATTGCATTTAAAACATATAACATACGTTCATAAAAACAAATACATGTACACTTATATAAAATTTTCTTAGAACGTGTATTAAAATAAGTGTTAACTGAGGCGTCACTCTGCAAAGACAATAAAAGACAGATTAAATTAGTGAAAAACAGTGCTATTTATTTTCACGTTTAGAGTTATTCGATATTATTAAATTCACTTCTATTAGAAAGATCATAATTTTCTAAGTAACATTGAACACATATGATGGGACCCTATAGCTTCGCGGGTATCCAGCATTAACCTATATTGCTTATGGTCAAAAACGTGCATGATGCCTCAAAAACAAATGCATCATGTCGAAAAACATTTGGTACGATTATCGTGTTAGAAGAATATTGAACAAGATAGTTATAATATTCAAGCACTGAATTAAATTAAAAGAGCAAGGCACCATTCTACTGTCCGAAACAAAGGCTTTAAAAATAACTATTTATTCTCCGGCATAGAAAATCCCACCAATATAGAAAATCCTCTATTTTCCTATTATTGATTCTTGTCCCCGCGACATTTTATTTGCTTCTTTAGATTAACGTCTCTCCTGGATGTACCGGATTCCGGCATATATACGGGTTTGCTATCTGGATTTTCCTACACTCATTTCCGGTTCTTTCCATACATGCCGATCCCTTAATTTAGAGACTTTTATACGGATTTTCTCAATTTTGTCTGGGGTCTCTAATTGAATTTGATATTTCGGTTTGAGTATGCCTGTTATCCGACAAGATTATTTTTTATGTTCCACAAATAACTATAACATATTTGCATTAAATCAAAGACAACAAATCGTAGATTAAAAGGTCATTTAATAACAAGAGAGATCAATCATGCTTAAAGCATTGATTATGAAACACTTTCCAAATTCAATGCAGGTTTATTTAAACATGTCTATAATGCAATGCATTCCTCGGTAATATTTCAAAACTTATCACAATACAACATAAATATATTATATTTGAAAACTTAAACCTTCGAAAAAAATGAACTTCATTCAAATGACGGCATTGAAATATAAATTGCCTGGTTTAAACATCTCTAAAATGTAATACATTCCTCGGTAATAATTTTAGAATTGTCATAATACTACGATAATTTATTATATTTGAAAACTTCATCAAAAACAATGGAAATTCATTCAAATGACGTCATGGAAAAAATAACACGCCTGGATCTCTCTATAAAAGCAGCATTTCATTCATAAATAATTCCCCATTCATGTCATTCATAAATAATTCCCCATTCATGTCATTCATCACAATACTATAATAATTTATTTTATTCAAAAATTAAGACCATGGAGCTACAAGTAATTAATCACTATGCGTAAAACTTCATCGAAAAAATCGTCCTGCTCTTTGTAAAATCAATGAATATTTCATTCATATCAGCTATGCAGACTCCATGAACTAAATGATTTTGTGTTAAAAAAATACAGCAATTCTAATACAACTCATTCTACATATTTTGCTGTTTACATTGTACATAGGTGAAAAATAGGCTTCGCTGTAGAAATAATCAAATTTGGATGAGCATTTTAACTCAAATATATTGTCATTGAGTTGTTTCAGTATGTAGATGCGCAGAATTTAGTCAAAAATAAAGTGGTTTTAGGACGGATATAACACTCAATATGAATTAAAAAGAACTTTAAAAATCACGATTTTGAGACAAGATGGATGCCATATATCATTTGGAAGTGGGTCACGTGATCTTTTCATATCATGGTCACGTGATCGCTTCATATAAGAGGTGTTATTATTATTTTAATTTTTATTCTTTAATTTTTATTCTTTTTATTTTTATTTCTTTAACGCAAAATAATTCAGTCCATGGAGTCTGCATGGCTGATATGAATGAAATATTAATTGATTTTATAAACAGAAGGACGATTTTTTTCGATGGAGTTTTATGCATAAAGTTTATGAATTGTAGCTCCATGGTCTTAATTTTTAAATAAAATAAATTATTTTAGTATTGTGATGAATGAAATGGAGAAAGTTATGAATGAAATCCTGCTTTTATAGAGAGATCCAGGCGTGTTATTTTTTCTATGACGTCATTTGAATTTATTTCAGTTGTTTTCGATGAAGTTTTCAAATATAATAAATTATCGTAGTATTATGATAGTTTTAAAAATATTACCGTGCCGTATTGCATTTTAGAGATATTTAAACCAGGCAATTTATATTTCATTGCCGTCATTTGAATGAAGTTCATTTTTTTCAATGAAGGTTTAAGTTTTCAAATATAATAAATCAATGTAGTATTGTGATAAGTTTTAAAATATTACCGAGGAATGTATTGCATTTTCGACTTTTTTAAATAAAATTGCATTGAAGTTGGAAAGTGTTTCATAATCAATGCTTTAAGCATGATTGATCTTTCTTGTTAATATTTGTACTTCATCAAGGATAGTTTTTATTAAATGACCTTTTAATCTACGATTTGTTGACTTTGATTCAATGCATTATTGAATTTGACGTGTAACTTTAATTATTAATTATACAATATTTGTCTAACATGTTTGCGTTTTTCGGATTCTGTCTCTCAGAGACCTAGAGGACTGAAGCTGCTAAAATTTGTAGTATTGAGCACGGGTAAGAAACAAACGGAAACGGATTTTAATTTTTCCCTCTGGGGGTGCAGAAAATTGAGATTTTAGAAAGTTTTTGTAGATCATTTAGAAACGCGAAAAATGGATATTGTGCACTTATAGATCACGGGTAAAAACTACAAAGATATATATTTTTGATTTTCTTTCTGATATGTGTAAAAAATGAGGTGATTTTAAAAAGTCTTTTCAGACTTCTAATATACTCCTGGTGAATTAGCAGCCTGAATCTTTCGTACATTTATAGAGTATCGTCTATGAAACAGAACAATGAAGTTGTACTTCTGATTTTTCTTCCGGGAGGTTGAGAAAATGGGGACAAAACGTCATTCTATGCCCTCCAAAAGGCCCTTATTTGTTCAAAAAGCTGAATTTCTGCACATGTATAATATCAACTATTAGGCAGAACCTAACGGAACATACATATCTTGAGAACTGAAATGTCTTCAGAACAATTCACACTAGACTAATGTGGCTGATCTGATTATTTTCTTTGTCAAAAATTACGTATGAAACAAGTATTTAAACATATTTATTTTTTTATTTGAGATTTTGGGGATTTTTGAGGGCTATTTTGTAAAAATAGGCAAGTTCTGTTTTTCTGAATTGTACCAAATCTAATCAACACCAGAATAATCCACAAGACACTCACCTACCAAATATTTTGAAATTCCGTCGAATAGGTTTTGATCTAGAATGGATAAATACATTGTACAGACACACAGACAGACGGTCAACGCACACAATACGACACGTTGAAAATAGGGTTTCCAAGTTCTCGTCTGCTAAAAATGTGTAGTTTCGTTAAAAACTGGAGTTCCGATTTTTGACACGATTCCAATAATTTCCCTACAGATGCCATGAATTGTTGCGAAAGGAAAATTATCCAGTATATATATATTTTTGAAAAGGTCTTTAAAATCAAAGGTTTGAAAAATTTAAAAATAATAAATATTGTCAATTTTACCTAAATTAATATCTGTGATTATATTGATAAATTATATATTTTGTTTATCGGATACAAATTTTGGTTAATGTGTTCGTACATTTGTGTAAAAAAAAAAATATTCTAGATGTTCTTTTAATATGTTTAACATATCGATATGGCTCATAGGACCAGATTTGTAATATATTTAATTCTGATATATATAATATTTTCTTAATAGTGACATTTTTGTCTGTGGTTTGATATCTTCCAAGTATGTTAATAGCTGATTTAGTGCATTTTATATACAAAAATTTATTTTGTTTTAAAATCATCAAGTCTCTCTTTTCCAAATTTACCTTTTCTAAAGATATATAATCTCTCATATCAATGTATTTTATTTTCGAAATCATATTGGTAGTACATTTTTGACATTCCAGTACACCCTCATCTTTATAGGTTTCAGCTAAGAAGTTCGTTTACTTTGTATGGTCGAATTTAGAGATTTTGTATTTGGATTATTTCTGCTTGCTTTGTGGGATCTTGAGTTAAACACTTTTACTCTTAACAGCTTGGGGCCAACGGCCGTACCGTGCTGAAAACACCGGTTCTCGTTAGATCACCGAAGTCAGGCAGCATCGAGCGCGGTTAGTACTTGGGTGGGTGACCACCTGGGAACACCGCGTGCTGTTGACACATTTCGGGCGCGGTAGCCCGGTGGTTTGCGCGCTGGCTTTGCACGCTGCCAAACTGCCGCCGTGTTCATTTGGAGTACGATCACGTTAAACATGTGGGTTCGTTAGTCCTTCCGAGAGGTTAGTGGTAGGGGAAGGAGGGTACGGTCCCTATGGATACCTCCCCCACTGGGTTCCGGTCTAAATTGGGTGGCATTTGGGTGGCCCTGATGAAGGTTAAAGTCTATAACTACACTCTTATTCATACTTAGATCTGTGGCGAAATTAGGCTAATTTAGTAGGCCAAATTAGGCCTAATTTAGGCTGACTGTAATTCACCTTTTTCCGTTTTCAACTTATAAACATGTTAGACGCTTATATCTCCGAATCTAATAGGCAAAAGTGCAAGCAATTTTTATTTGTTTTATCGGAAACATGATTATTATGGATATATAAAACTAATTTCAATACTTTAATATTTGGAACTTTTTATTTTACGAAAACACTAAAATGTTTTGGTCCTAGCGAGTTTCGCCTTCATTTTGGTTACTTTCACTCGAAATATCTTCAAAACTATAAAAGATGGAAGCAGCAAAAGTGTTCAGTAGAAAATCCAGATTTTAGATCTATAATTAGTTTTTATAAATCATTTATAGTTGTTGAGAAATCGGCTTGTTAAGTTGGCGAATATTGAAAATGTTCCGATTTACAAGTTTGTAATCCTTACGCCTAAACAACTGAACTCTATGAACTATAAGATGATGAACTATAGGATGCAATTCGTAGCCCATTAAATGCCCTGCAACTGTATACAGTTTGAGTACAGATCGAATTCATAGTTCGATACTATGGTGGTTACAATTTCGATATTTTATATTTTGACCTTCTAAAGTTTTCCGCTGAGAGGAAAAGCTGTAACATTTAAAATATCACCAATACTGGAGCTCAATATACTTCAGTATAGGTGAAATATTGATGCAAAAGAACGATGTATTGCGCTTTATTTTAAATAAATTAGGGCATAAAGTTAACTTGGGCATTCTTAATATGTTTAATGATTGATGTGGTTTGAAGGGGAAGATTTGGATGTATGAAATTCTAGTACATATTTATGTCCCGCCTGACAAGTTTACAGATTCATCTGAATCCTACACATCTCTCTCTCTTTCTCTCTCTCTCTCTCTCTTAAAGTTTAGTTTATATGTCATTAAGTAAGGTAGTAATATAATTTGATATGCTTATGTGATGTCTATGGTCGGGGTATTCGGCTGAAATCTGAGCGAAAACTAAAAGCGTTAGCCATAAACATATTGCGAGTAATTTGTAGCCATTTGAAAGCCCCTACAAGGATGTATAAATGGATTTCGGATTAGGTTTTTTGTTTTCGAAATATAGTGGTTATAATATATATATATATATATATATATATATATATATATAAATACACTTTGAACTCTTTTGAGAAGGTGGTTCTAGTTTCGATATTTTAATAGTTTGCACTGGTTTGAATACGCCTAAAGAAGATAGACCACCTACGAAGGTTTTTTAATTCACTCGAAACTTTTGGACTGGAGATACTGCCGATATTTTGACATACATATCTATTTTTTATATTTATTATTTTTCACATACTCTTATATTCATTCGTATATATATATATATATATATATATATATATATATATATATACAGGGTGATTATTATTAAAGTTGCGATTTTAAAACGCTGTAAAGTAAGAACCACTGGTCAGAATGACCTGAAATTTAACAGGAGTATACGTGAAGTAAAGAACTTTTGTTTGGCGAATGAAAAAGAAATACTTCAAAAACGTACCGATAGACGGCGCTGTATTTTCCGAACACGGGGTGTTGTTAGCCGAAAGAAACCAATAGTCAACTAAAGAAAACGACAATTTAATCAACATCACTTAATTTAATAATTGATTGAAACATCATGAAAGCATGAAACAAACACCTACGATATACGCAAGGAATATTCAATATGCTGTCCACCGTACTCGGTCACGAGTTGGAAGCGCAAAACAGCATGTTCCACAACAGATCGGAGTGTATCAGAGGTGATGCTGTAGATGTGGTGCGTAATGCGTGGCTTTTAAGTCAGCTAAGCTCGTCGAACCTCCTGAGAGCAGTTAACGCAGTCACCGTTCTGGTAGAAAAGTTTCACGAGCAAAGCACGATCCTTCTGTGACAGATCGCTTAATCGTGGGGGCCAAGCTATGGGACCACTTCGCCCAATCCATCAGCCAGCACTAGTCCTAATTTGGAGGTAAATTAGACTAGACTGTTCATCAGGTCTGAGCATCTAGCCCTAATTAACCCAGACAAATGCTTTAGATATGGCAATAGTAAGTTACTATAAATACCAGTGTAGACTACAAGCATCAACAGAAGAAAAAATAGAAAAATTATTATGAAATCAAGTATTACCATGAACCATGAAATAGGAATCCAGAATGCAGCGCAGCAGCGCAGGGGAGCAGTTAACAAATTAGATCATCAAAATATCTGTATAATGTATAATCTATTAATGTAAAAGACTGTCCATAATGATAAAGATATATAAATTAGCTAACATACTGCTACTGCAGCCACCCTGTGGAACTCCTGAGACTTGTAAGTATAATTTATTCCTTGAAAAATATAATTAATGAAAATAAAAAAGTGAAGAAGTTTAGAAAAATTTATAAAACTGGTTTGAGTTGAAAGATTAGTAATATAAGCATTGCATAGAGCTAAAATTACATCATACAGGTCAGAGATCTTGATATTATTAAAAAGATCTTTAAAATCAAAATATTGAAATTCTATTAGTTTTCTAAGTGATGTTAATTTATTCTTTATATATATATATATATATATATATATATATATATATATATATATATATATATATATATATATATATATATATATATAAATATATATATATATATATATATATATAGATATATATACTGTTTTGTGTGTATTATGCAATGAAATTGTAATTTTCTGTATTTACGTTACATCAACTCTTTTCTTTTGTCCAGCCACCAAACTGACAACCAAATCCCCAACGTTCGCAAAAATTCCTCTCTCCTGTATCCCCGTAAAAATGGCGCACTCTAATATTTCTTTCGCGGAAACTAATTTAAAATCCCCACAGAAACCTCCCATATATCCTTATGGCAACGCTCTTCCTGATTATAGCCAGCACATTTTGTTGGGATCTGGCCACATGCGGAGTTCGGTCGTTAAGAGGGATGCTTTTAGCCGCAGGGGTTTGTCTTAGGGCAATGGCACACACATACACATGAGCTTTAATGCTCCTGCTACTGGATATGCTGGCTTTATTTTGGCCAGCAGTACTTAAAATTATTTGTGCTTCAAATATTTTTTTTTCTTTTTACAGGGCGGTTAAATGCAAAAGTAATCAGTCAAAGAATTTTTCGTTGGTGGGATTTTAATAGAGTTTTTTTAATATCGGCATTCTGCGGGCATATAGAAGTCTGTTGAAAGGTCGGTTACTTGTATTTGATATTCTTAGGAAAATAGTTTAAAGTTAAAAGAAAAATGCTATATTGAAAGTTAGATGCTTAGAAATATAAATATAACTAGTAAAAAAAATCGGTTTCGATGTATAGTATAATGACATCTACATGCAATAAATATATAAATTTTTGATGCCTTTATTGGCTTTCAGATATTAGTTCCTTACCGCTTTAAATAAAATAGCTATTTTCTTTCAGACACCTATGAGTGGGGCAAACTCACGTTGTATATTTGTATCTTTATATTGAAGCTGAAATGGCATTTAAATATCAACAGTTCTACCCATTTTTAAAATAAACTATTCCAGTTGATCTTAAAATAAAGTAGTTTAAAATAATAAGTATTTAATTAACATCGCATTCTTTGCAGTTGTAATAGCACACGCTCTAATGATATACATTGTGCATTGTATAGATAGATCAGGCAATTGTATTTATGGTAGACTTTTCAAGTCGTAACATGTATGGAATAATTTGTGCGAATTGCAATATATTCTATCTCTATATGTGATTTAACATAACGTAGTTGCACAAAAACTTTCGACACGTGCTTTTTTCCTAAAGAACATGAAAAAACATAAAACATTGCTTCAAATATAAATATGTGGTCTTTAATTATTCTTTTCCGTCAAAATGTCAAATTTGAAATTTAAAAAAAAAAAAAAAAACATAATTTTACTTTCCTTATATACAATAATGTATAAAGAAATCATTGTGACTTGGTCGAAAATTCGAATTCGAGATTTCAACGGGAGAGCACATTTCAAACATCCCTGATCACGAATCGAACATTTTTGAAGTGATGTCTGTCTGTCTGTGTGTGTGTGTGTGTCAGTGAGTCTGTGGAGACGATAACTGATGAACGATTGGACCGATTCGAATGAAATTTTGTACAAAAATTACAATTCGTAGACACTAGAAATCTGTTGTTTTTATACGCAATCGAATGTTCAGAACCCCCCCCCCCCTAAATTTTCGAGTGAAATTTTGAAAAAATCGTTAAAAAATCAAAACCTCTAATAAAATTAATCAAATAGACATTTCTTATGCAATTTTCATTGGAAAATGATTGACATAAATTTTTGAACGCTAACATGAACCGTTCTCGAGATATTGTACATTTCCCAAAAACATTATCAAAAAATCATATAAAATAAAAAAAATATATTTCCAATTGAGAAACACGTTTACTTTTCATATGTAATACCATGCGATAGATACTGCCATGCGATATGAGAAAGTATAAATATGTTATGATTACTTAAAACAACATGAGTTATGGAACAATTAAAAGAATGGAACAAATTTTATACTGACAGCTATGTAATTTACATATTGTAAAAAAAATCCTCTACAGAACATACATTTCATATTAACTTTATTAATTTTACTAAATACATTACAGCAAGGTAAAATGTATGATATACACATCACCTGATTTTCCAACTTCGCCAAGTTTATCGTTAAGAGTTATAGACAAACAGAGAGAAGCGCGTTTCTTATATATAAATGACTGTTGGTGAATTGCTAGGCGTCAAAGTATAAATTCATTACACAAAGTAGCTTCTCTCGTAAATTGGAACGAGCTGGATCCAAGAAAATGAGGTAACAACTTTATCACATAATATTACATGTAAACAGTGAACATATTTCACTGTATTTAATAATTACTTTCCTTATATACATAATGTATAAGGAAAGTATTGTGACGGGGTCGAAAATTCGAATTCGAGTTTTCGACGGGAAAGCACGTTTCAAGCATCCCTGAGCGCGAATCAAACATTTTTGAAGTGATGTCTGTGTGTGTGTGCGTGTGTGTGTGTGTGAAATATGTATGTGTGTCTGTGTGTGTGTGTCAGTGAGTCTGTGGAGACGATAACTGACGAACGAATGGACCGATTCGAATGAAATTTGGTATAAAAATCACAATCTATAAACACTGGAAGCCTATTGTTTATAAACGTAATCGAATGCTCAGAACCTCTCTAAATTTTCGAGCTAAATTTTGAAAAAATTGTTAAAAAATCAAAACCGCTAATAAAGTTACGCAAATAGACTTTTCTTATGTAATTTTTCATTAGAAACCGATTAACATAAATTTTAGAACGCTAACATGAACCGTTCTCGAGATATTGCACATTTTTCAAAAAAAATTATAAAAAATTCATATAAAATAAAAAAATATATTTCCTATTGAGAAACATGTTCACTTTTCATATGTAATACCATGCGATAAATTGAGTGACATCATTCTCGTAGATCTAGCTCGTTCCATTCATGAGAAAAGATACTTCGAGTAATACTTTTGTATTTGAACGCCAATAGTCATTTATCTGCTATAAGAATTTATTTCTCCTTCAGTAAAGCTTGGCGAGATTTTGGCGACGAATTTGGCGGAATGTCGCCAACTTGGCGACTTTTTGAAATGTTGTCAAATTAACGAAAATCTGGCCAAATGGATTAAAATGACGCTAAATTAATGAAAATGACGGCTAATTGTCGAAAATTCAATATCTTCGAAAGAATATAAGTATCTATTATAAGAAAAACCTATTTTTTTACAGTAAAAGTAATAAATTCATTGCATTATATAAGGAGAGTCATGTGTTTCCCACATCAGATTTTTTTTTAATTTTATGTGATTATTTTATAAATTTATTTGAAAAAAAAAGCGCAATATCTCGAAGGTTCATGCCAGCTTTCTAAAATTTATGTGAATCGTTTTTTACATAAGGAAATTGCATAAAAAAATATTCTTTATGTAACATTACAGAAGGTTCCGATTTTTAATGCTTTTTTTAAAAATTTCATTCGAAAATTTGAGAGTCTTACGAACGTTCGATTGCTCTTAATATCAATAGATTTTCAGTATTCATGGATTATAATTTTAGTACCACGTTTTAGACGAAACGTTCCATTGGTTCATGAGATAATGGTCACCACAGTCTTACGTACATGCACACACAAATACCACTTCAAAAACGCTCGATTTGAGTTTAGAGGTGCTTGAAACGTGCTCTTCCGTCGTGTACTCGAATTCGAATTTCTGACTCCGTCACAGCACTTGCCCTATACATTACACTATTCCCTATACATTACACTATGTATGTAGGGAAGGAAAAAACCTGATCTGGGCGCACGTGACTTTCCCTATAGACTCCATTTAATTTTCTCTTTGTTTTAATAATTCATTAAATATAGTTTAATTGCACAAAATAATACACACAATTATTTCAAGAGCCAACGGCCGTACCGTGCTGAAAACACCGGTTCTCGTTAGATCACCGAAGTTAAGCAGCATCGGGCGCGGTTAGTACTTGAGTAGGTGACCACCTGGGAACACCGCGTGCTGTTGGCACATTTCGGGCGCGGTAGCCCGGTGGTTTGGGCGCTGGATTTGCACGCTGCCACAACTGCCGCCGTGTTCATGCGGAGCACGATCACGTTAAACATGTGGGTCCGTAAGTCCTTCCGAGAGGTTGGTGGTAGGGGAAGGAGGGTACGGTCCCTGTGGATGTCTCCCCCATTGGGTTCCGGTCTAAATTTGGTGGCACTTCCCGGCCGTCCAAACAGTTACCTTACACCTTTCTGTTAGGTCGGACGCTCTGGGTCTCAACAACAACATAATTATTTCAAATTACACTGAATTCGCCCATTCCTTTTCATTTGGTAACAGGACATATTTTCAAAGACGATGTAGCGAAAATGCGAATCAAAAAATCTCGAAAATGGCTAGTCCTAGGGAAAAGGAGTTGGTCTTATTATTTTCATTGTCAAAAATTACATATTCAACAACCGTTTAATTGATACATCTGAGAATAGGTAGTATTTTATTTTAGACTTTGACGATTTTTGCAAGCCATTTTGCAAAAATTACAGGCACTTTTTCCCGAAACGCACCATAATTTAATCAGCCCCAGGGTAACCTAAAAGTGACTTATCTACCAAATTCTGTGAAATTTGGTCAATTAGTTTTTTAGCTAGAGTGGATAAATGCAATTTTTGAGGGGACATTTGGGAAAAGAAGTCAGGATATTTTATCCCGATTAGTACTGATATCTAGTCAGCACCAGATCCCCCCCTTCCCGTGACTTATAATTTTTGTTCAATTTGATCAATTAGTTTTTAAATAAGAGTGGATAAATACATTGCCCAAATATACGCATAGACTCACACACACGCTATAATTTTTCGTGTCCTACAATTAGTAGAACACGTTGTTGTTGAGACCCAGACCGTCCGACCTACCAGAAAGGTGTAAGGTAACTGTTTGGATGGCCGGGAAGTACCACCCAATTTTGACCGGAACCCAATGGGAGTGGCATCCACAGAGACCGTTACCTCCTTCCCCTACCACTAACCTCTCGGAAGGACTTACAGACCCACAGGTTTAACGTGATCGTACTCCACATGAACACGGCGGCGCGCAAACTACCAGGCTACCGCATCCGAAATGTGCCAACAGCACGAGGTGTTTCCAGGTGGTCACCCACCCAAGTACTAACCGCGCCCGATGCTGCTTGACTTCGGTGATCTAACGAGAACCGGTAGGGCCGTTGGCAAGTAGTAGAACACGTGTAGATCCTTCAAAAACTCGAAACACGGTACCCTATACAATACCATGTTCTATAATGAAAGTAAAAATGGTGGGTCCTATTTCTTTTAGTCATATCAAAATAAATTCAGTACCATAGTAACGTATAACCATAAGTTACACAGTTAACACATTTTGTAAAGTTTCTTTGAACAATCTTTCAACTAGAGTGGATACATACATTGCAGAGACAGATAGATAGATACACACAAACACGCAGAAAAGCACACATATACAAATCGACGTCACACCTTAAAACGCATTCTTCGCAATATATTTGCTTAGTACAAGATGAAACGGATTCGCGGTTTCAAAGAAATGGACTTGCTGGATGTCATTGTTGAGGGCTGAACCTGACTTGCGATTGTTAAAGGCTAAATCTGAATTACGGTATTTATGCCTTGGCCCTCTAATTATTTGTTAGAGGGCCCAATCATCCCGACATTTACTGTTTTGTCAACTAATAATTATATTTTGTACAAACAAATATTTATTATTTACAGGAAGATATATATATATTCATAATTATAATTGAAGATACATTATCAGAGCGGTTCTGCGGCATGCTGGCAAGTCCTGCATAAAGTCTGGAGCAATAGCGTCTTAGAACAGAAAAGGTTCGAAGGTTTCAACTGAGCAGTTCGAAAGTTCAAGAAGTTGACAGTTTTTCTCTGGACTAAAATTTGTACACGCCCCAGAAAGAGTGACCGACCATCTCATTGGTCGCCACCGGTAACTTGGCTCATTTATGGGGGTATCATCCATGTACACCACGTATTTGTAAGATGCACCATCATATTAGTGTTCATAGATGCCGGTGTCGAAAATTATTGTTATCAATTGCTAACATACTGTCACCGACTTTAAAGTTAGGTGAAAAAAATAATACAAAAAATAACTTCGAGTCGGCTTTAGTGTAGATGGCAGAAATGGCGAGAGCTAATAGCCACAAACATTTATAATATGTTAGACAAAGAGTAGATGTAGACAATGAGTTTTGTGGGTTTTAAGGGAGATGACTGGAGACATGAGACTTCACTTCATTATCTTATTTTTATTTCATACTTGTTATAGTATACTTGTTATTCGTACAGAATATATAATATAAAGAAATATTTTTAGCATACTTGTCATTCGTACAGAATATATAATATAAAGAAACTTAAAATTTACAATCTTGTGCAAATTCCTATAGTATTTTAAATGTCATTGTTATTCAAAACATTAAATTAAAATAGTTAATTTAATTCTTCTAAAAAGAAGTATAAGCATTTCTGACCTTGCTATACAAAATCATTTTCATAGGCAGATCTGAAGAATAAAACATCCTTGCCTCGTGTGTAAACAAATTTACAAAAAATATGGAATCGCATCAACATATGCCAGAATGAAAGCCCTGAGAAATTGTATCAACATATTCCAAAGTGAAAGAGCTAAAATGATACTAGAAGATTTGCGCGTACCAATTTTGTTCTGTTTCAACAATTGGCTAAACTCAATATATGGGTTTGAAAAATCTTTTCCAAAGTAAAGCAGATGACTTAAGAAATTGAAAATATTAATAATCTTAGTAACTTTTCAATCCGAATGTAGTAACTGGTTTAATCCAGCCAAAAATGTAATCCCGATAAAACATTTTTTATGTAAATTTCTCCATTGTTTAAAGGGGGAAAAATTTAATAAAAAATCGTCTGTTGTATAAACTCATTGTCCGTTGCTTAGCTGCATGACAGCATTCTTTTTTTTTCAAATATATTTTGGGGGAAATATCGTCTGCATATTGCTATCTCTATGGGAGGTTCGTTTTTAACAATTTACAACAAAGTTGAAAAGTGTTTATGACCTTGTTCATTCTGTCTGTCTGTATGTCTGTCCGTTAGCACGATAACTGCCGTAAAAATGACTTAATCAAAATGAAATTCTAGTATGTTGTTCAGACGGTCTGTAGGACCTATGGGAATATAAATGAATAATACCACCCAATTAGTTTTGGATTGAACCCGGGTTGAAGAAATGAAATACATTGAGCCCTATGGGACCTAATTTTTCAAATATTTTTTAAGCGGATTTAAAATTCACAAATTGCTTAGAGAATTTTAGGTAATAATTCAAATTATTCCATAAAATATATAAAAAAATCAGCGAAATATATTCAGTAGTTTTTTAAATAAAAATTAAAATTATAATAACACCTCTTATAGGAAGCGATCACGTGACCATGATATGAAAAGGTCACGTGACCCACTTCAAAATGATATATGGCTTCCATCTTGTCTCAAAATCGTGATTTTTAAAGTTCTTTTTAATTCATATTGAGTGTTGTATCCGTCCTAAAACTACTTTATTTTTGCTTAAATTCTGTGCATCTACATACTAAAACAACACAATGACAATATATTTGAGTTTAAATTCTCATTCAAATTTTATTTTTTCTACAACTAAGCCTGTTTTTCACCTATGTAAAATGTAAACAGCAAAATAAGTAGAATGACTTGTATTAGAATTACTGTATTTCTTTAACACAAAATAATTCAGTCCATGGAGTCTGCATGGCTGATATGAATGAAATATTAATTGATTTTATAAACAGAAGGACGATTTTTTTCGATGAAGTTTTAAGCATAGAGTTTATGAATTGTAGCTCCATGCTCATAATATTTAAATAAAATAAATTATTATAATATTGTGATGAATGATATGAATGGGAGAAAGTTATGAATGAAATCTTGTTTTTATAGAGAGATCCAGGCGTGTTATTTTTTCTATGACGTCATTTGAATTAATTTCAGTTGTTTTCGATGAAGTTTTCAAATATAATAAATTATCGTAGTATTATGATAGTTTTAAAAATATTACCGTGGAATGTATCGCATTTTAAAGATATTTAAACCAGGCAATTTATATTTCAATGCCGTCATTTGAATGAAGTTCATTTTTTTCAATGAAGGTTTAAGTTTTCAAATATAATAAATCAATGTAGTATTGTGATAAGTTTTAAAATATTACCGAGGAATGTATTGCATTTTCGACTTTTTTAAATAAAATTGCATTGAAGTTGGAAAGTGTTTCATAATCAATGCTTTAAGCATGATTGATTTTTCTTGTTATTAATATCTCCAAAAAAACCCTTGTCCTAGAAATTAAAACATAAACTGAATTTTTAGTGTAGCTATTCCAAAGCTACTCACAATATTACTTGAAATTCGGTGTTGCCGTTCTACCGTAATAATGAGACAAACACACACATACAAACATATTTTCAACTTCATTTAAATAGATTTCTTCGCTCATCTCTATCACAATCAGTATCTAAATTCATTCAGTATCAGTATTTATTCGAAGCATTAGCTCAAAAACTATTCGACGAAATTTTACAAAATTTAGTAATTAAGTCACATATGACTTACCCTTCTGCTGATTATAATTTACATCGCAGAACACTCTTGGTGAAATGTTAACTTAGGGTAAGACTACAATGATTCGCTGTTTCAAAAAAATTAACTTATGCAATATGTTAATTTATTTCAAACGAAACTTCCATTTAGCGGGGAAAGTAAAAAGTAATATGCGTTATAAAACAAAAGTTGACATCAAAAGTCTTACGTTTTATTCATTCTTTTAAATATTCCTTGGGGAATTACATAGACTAGAAAGATCAAGTGTTCTTTTGTGGTTCATAAAGAAAATACCTATCACGTGAAAATCCACTTACTTTTCTCTGATATTCTTCTTCCATATTGATTAGTTCCACTTGTATTATAAGCATTAGCATACAAAAAATGTATGTTTTCTTGAGCACCTGTTCCCGTAATTTGAAAAAAAAAATCTTGATTCGAATAAATATATTTTTTTCTAAAAATTCTTATTTGTTTTTTCAAATTTTGCTAAAGATATGTTATCTTTATAAATTGGTGCAATCGACTAGGGGGTTATAGAACTCTAAAAATATTGAAAAAAGAAAAATATTCATCGTATTTAACATTTTATCTCTATATATTAAAATAAATAGCTGCCGCCGCCGCCGCTGCCGCCGCCGCTGTGACAAATTTCTCGTTCCCCAAATTTCTCTGCTTCGAACTGCAAAAACTATAGCTTACAAAAATATAAAATTTGGTACGCTTATAGAGAAATGTTTAGGTTATATGCTAAAATAAATCGTTTTTTGATATTGCAGTTAAAGAAATATTTAATGTCAAAGTCAAACTATTTGAGCTGCGAGCTCGCATCCAGGATAGACTAATAATATCAAGACCATGACTTTTTGTAGGCAAGTACCTAGATAGTTGAATTTTTGCTTGACGGCGCAGAACTGTTTTTAAATGTCGATGTCGTTTACGAGATATTTTACTTTTTATGCACTTCTGAAGTAAAAAAGATCTTTCGTATCGACACGTCCATCGATATTCTCTGTCCCGGTTGGCGAGTAGGAGTCACAGTATCTTATAAAGTATACATTTTAGAAACACAATTTGCATTCAAATGATACATCTCTAGTATCTTATAAAGTACTAGGGGGTTCTGTCCCCTGTTCACGCCGCTTGTGCAACCCCCTTCTCCTCCTACTCGCTGCGTTCCCAGAGCTCGCTTCATATCTATCTTTCCTAAAAATTCTACTTTCAAAAAAATATTTTCTATCCCTGTTTATTTTCTGCAAGAGGGAAAAGCAGGGATTTTTCTTTGTCCAGGGAATCCAAAAACTGAATTCCTTGACCATGAGCTCGCTTTGCGAGCTGTTTCATGCCAAACTAAAATTTAAACAGATAAACGGCTTATTTCATCGTATTGCCTTGTTACTTCTCTATAAATGTACCAAATTTCATATTTTTGTATGTTGTAGTTTTTACGGTATGAGGCAGAGAAATCGCTAGATGTGCCGATGCGAAAAAAAAAAAGTTCACTTCAGAAGTGCATTTTCAAAAACTACATCGAAATTAAAAAAAAAAGGGTTCCGTCCTGCAGAAGTTCACCCCATGTAGGTACCTGCCTGCAAAAATTCGTGGTCTTGCTATTGTTATAGTCTATCCAGGACGCGAATTCGCAGCTCTGATATTTTGTCTTTGATTTTGATATTATATATTTCTTAAACTACAATATATATCAAAAAACGGTTTATTGCAGCGTATTTCTTGATGTTTTTCTACAAGTGTACCAGATTTCATATTTTTATATGCAACAGTTTCTGTGGTACGAAGTAAAGAATCTCGAGAAACGAGAAACTTATCAAACAGCAGCGGCGTCGGCTGCTACTTTTGTTTAATATATTGAGATACATTTTAGAAACACATTTTTTCTTTCAAATGATAAATCCCAAGTATCTTATAAAGAATACATTTTACGAACACATGTTTTCTTTCAAATGGTAAATCCTTAATAGCACGCCAATATTGGCTCAATATTGGCTCAATATTGGCAGCCAATATAGACCCAATTCGATTAATATGAAAATGTCGACATATTGACAGTATTGGAAGATATTGGCAAGCCATTTACATCCAATATTGTCATGCCAATATATATACCCAATATTTAACTAGCATGGATTTGCTATAATCTTATATTCTATGGCCATAACTGAAGTAACAATATCAAAAATATAATATCGTGTATTTATAAAAAAATTATATCAATTTCCTTATTACTGAAATACGATAAATGGAATGATAATCGTCTGCGACATAAACACATTTTATTGAATTACACTCCTATATAACCTATATAACCTATATGATATAAATTTTTGTTCAAATAAGGTTTCAAAAATCGTCTGAAAAAAGCTATTTCTACTAAATCGTCTTATAATTATATACCCGCAACCACTGGGCCTAAAGAATCAAAACAGGATTACCCATATTCAAGTACTAAATAACTATACGAAATTTGAAACAAAATCTGCCAAATGCTGTGGATTTGTATACGAAACAGACAGACAAACAAACAAATGTACTTTCAATTTATCTATATATATATATATATATATGTTTATATATGTATATATATATATATATATATATATATATATATTTATATATATATATATATATATATATATATTTATATATATATATATATAACAATATATATATATTTATATATATAACAATATATATATATTTATGTTTCCTTTATTGTTCCAATCTATATGCTTGTCGTCCATATAACACAAGTTTATAGATAAAATCTGTCTTGTGTTTCAGAAACAAGCATTTTTGTGTTCATTTCGAAGGGATATATGGACTTGAAGAGAATTTTTTCGAAATGAACTTAACTTAAGCCTAAAGCTCTTCCATGTGCAAGCTTTTTTGCTTGATTTTTTTGTTTTCTTATTTTCATTCCTCATTTTTGAAATTTGTTAATTGTCTTTATGACCTGCATTACGCTTTATTATTTCCTCTTTATGTCTTTGTATTTAGTAGAAAATTTTGGAATAGTGTATTATGAGTTACTACATGCATTCTAACATTGGATTTACTAATTTATATTTATATATATACATATATACATATATATATATATATATATATATATATATATATATATATATACATACATATATATATATATATATATATATATATATATATATATATATATATATATATATACATACATATATATATATATATATATATATATATATATATATATATATATATATATATATATATATATATATATATATATATATATATATATATATATATATATATATATATATATATATATATATATACATATATATATACATATTTATATATATATATACATATATATATACATATTTATATATATATATGCATATATATATATATATATATATATATATATATATATATATATATATATATATATATATATATATAATATATATATATAATATAATATATATATATATATATATAATATATATATATATATATATATATATACATATATATAAATATATTAAAAAAATCTCAATACAAATTAAAGTTCATGTTTTAATTTAAATCGTCAACATTTTTAGATCGCGGAATCTAAATATTTCCTTATAGAAACCCATACAATTTTATACTGAAAACAGTGAATACAGATTTGCAGGAATAAATGGCGAATAACTAAAAGGTTAAAAATGGAAAATAATACTATATTCAAGGATTTTTATTTTATATCCCATCTTCCTTTGTTGATAAAAAGCTTTGGTTTGAATAAGAATAAACTCTTTGTGCTTGACGATGGAAAGCCAAGGATAGAAAGACCAAACTTCAAAGGAAACGTTTTATCCCAAAGAATGCGTATATTTAGAGGTTGATTTTTTACGATGTAAATATTTCTGTATGTGAAAAGTTGAGATTTAGTCAACACTTCCATATGATTGTTTCAGCTAAGTTTAATGAGATTTATTCAAGTATTTATAAAAATGTTGTTATTGGAATGAATATATTAAATGTAAAATGATAAAATCTTATGCGAAGTGTGCAGAGTATTTTGTCTCCTAAATTCATAGATTTTTAAAAATACAATGAATAATTCAAATGCATGATCTTTTTACACTAATTAAAGTATGAGTATGGAATTTTATTAATTGATTCTGTCCTTTTATTTTCAACAAACTTTTCTAACTCACACAAACGCATGACTTTACTTACAAATAAATAAATTTCGATAATATAGGAAAACAACAGAACTGTCTCCATGGCATTCAAAACCAATAAGCTCATTTATGTTGCCACTTAAACATACAAAATGTTATCAAAATTTCTTGATTAATTCGAAAGATATCATGCTCCGTGGTAGCAAATGATTTTTTTTAATAACTGGAGAGCTGCGCATAATCTTAAATAATAAAAGGCAATGTCTGTGTGTGTGTCTGTGTGTCTGTCTGTCTTATACACTATACGTTTCGCGACCGCGCGTCGGAGAGCTACGAAATTTTGCAATCGGAGACCCTGGGGGGTGCGAAGGGGACACGTGAAAACCGATTTTTAAAATTTTAATTATTTTTTTTGTTATTTAATGTTTTATGCGATTTCGACCGTTTTTTGACATTTTTGCCCTTTTTTCTCCACGATGCAGACGTTGTAGAAAAAAACAAATCACACCATCGGAAAGAGCAGAGAATTTCGAGTAAAAATATATCAATTTCAACTCTCAATTTCGATTTCTAATATTTTTTAAAGATTTTAAAACAAAAGTCACTTTTGGCTCAAAAAAACGATTTTTGGTTTTTAAATTCTCGCATAGTGAAAAGTACTCATAATTTCGACTAATAATTTACATTTTTAGAAAGCTGAAATATCTGGCATTCTTACAAGTCTAATTTGGTCCAGAAATAATGAAAATTGCCTTCAGGATCGCAATTTTAAAGACGCCATGATTTTAAATTTGTCGGCTACCGGCTCAGTTCTTCAACGGCATTTTCCACCCATCCGCAGTAGTTTCTTCCCCGTGTCCATGGAGACCGCGCTTTCGGTTTTAAATGAATTACGAGCATAAGTGTTGTATACATCGGGCGAAATTATTATATTTATATGATATTTTAAATGGATAATTTAAATGATTGAATTATGGTGGTTTGAATTGTGGTGATGTATTTGAAATTATTATATTTATGGATTGGTGGAACGATATGGATGATTTTTTGATTTTAAATGGATATTTTAATTTATGGATATTTTAATTTATAGATATTTTAAATGGCTATTTTAAATGATAGAACGATGGAACGAGGATGGTGGAATTAAGAGCCTAGCATATGGTCATTATAAATTTAAATTAGCGCGCGGGAAGTTAGCGCGCGAGAATTGCACTCGGTAGGCCTGGGTTCGATTCCCGCCACTGATGCGGAGTACGATCACCTTAAACATATGGGTCGATAATTCCATCCGAGAGGTTGGTGGCAGGGAAAGGAGGGTACAGTCTCTGTGGATGCCTCCCCCACTGGGTCCTGGTCCAAATTGGGTGAATAAAAAGAAAGTTATGGAGATTGTCGCGGAGGGCGCGGTAGCCCAGTGGTTAGCGTGCGGGAATTTCACTCGGTAGGCCCGGGTTCGATTCCCTCCACTGACAAAACTGCTGCCGTGTTCACGCGGAGTACGATCACGTTAAACATGTGGGTCCGTAAGTCCTTCCGAGAGGTTGGTGGTAGAGGAAGGAGGGTACGGACCCTGTGGATGACTTTCCCACTGGGTTCCGGTCTAAATTGGGTGGATAAAAAGAAGGTTTTGGAGATTGTCGCGGAGGGCGCGGTAGCCCAGTGGTTGGCGCGCGGGAATTGCACTCGGTAGGCTCGGGTTCGATTGCCGCCACTGCCAAAACTGCTGCCATTTTCACACGGAGTACGATCACGTTAAACATGTGGATCCGTAAGTCCTTCCGAGAGGTTGTTGGTAGAGGAAGGAGGGTACGGACCCTGTGGATGCCTCCCCTACTGGGTTCCGGTCTAAATTGGGTGAATAAAAAGAAGGTTATGGAGATTGTCGCGGAGGGCGCGGTAGCCCAGTGGTTAGCGCGCGGGATTTGCACTAGGTAGGTCCGGGTTCGATTCCCGCCATTGCCAAAACTGCCGCCGTGTTCAGGCGGAGTACGATCACGTTAAACATGCGGGACCGTAAGTCCTTCCGAGAGGTTGGTGGTAGAGGAAGGAGGGTACGGTCCCTGTGGATGCCTCCCCCACTGAGTTCCTGTCTAAATTGGGTGGCACTTCCTGGCCCTCCAAACAGTTACCTTACACTTTACTGGTAGGTCGCGCCAGCGAGTGTGCCACGGTTAGAATTTGCCAAGGTCAGAATTTTCAAGGGTAGCGAACAGGCTGGTCGCCAAAGGCGGCTAGTTACTAATATACAATGACTTATGTCCATTTCTGGTTACAATTATTTGTAAAACGTTTACCAATTTAATAATAGAAAACAAATTAATAATTATATTTACTTTTCTATTTTAGATTAAAACGGAAAGGTCAAATGTTAAAATTCTATAAATAATGTCATTCGCTTTTGAATAAAATAATATTTATGAATGATTTATTTGTCCGATTTTGTATCATAAATTTTTTTAACAATATTTATTCAATTTTTGAAAAATAAATGTTTTAAAAGTTGAGAACCTTCCTTAGGTACAATTCATCTGGAAATGAATAGGTCTGTTATGATTATCGATTAGTCGTACACTTAAAAAGTATCTGTAATGTACTATTAATCGTACCAAATATCACTTGAATCGCTTTGAAAATTCTTATATTTACATATCGCACACTACTGAGTGTTGGCAATATGCGGCAACAACACCTCCTGTTACTAAAATATAAGTATCTAAATACACATTGACGCGTGATGGATCGTTATTTAATTATATAATATATTAACCGAATTGTTTTATTTATTGCTGCGGAAACGTCATTTTCCGGTGAAACCAGATGTCAATAAAAATGTGTATCTGTGCTATAAATACTATTTACTTTCTTCACAAATTATGCCAATGAAAATGCAAATGATTAATGTGAAACTCGCGATTGGAAGCGATAACGCGCCAATTAAGTAAACCTACTTTCAAGCATTGGCACTCCCTCCCATGGAGAATCTCCTACGCATTCTGACCATAGACTATTATTGCTTAATATTGCGATTGTATTATTGTATCCAACTAGCCGCCTTCGGCGACCAGCCTGTTCGCTACCCTTGAAAATTCTGACCGTGGCAAACTCGCTGGCGCGACCTACCAGAAAAGTGTAAGGTAACTATTTGGACGGTCAGAAAGTGCCACACAATTTAGACCGGAAGCCAGTGGGGGAGACATCCACAGGGACCGTACCCTCCTTCTCCTACCACCAACCTCTCGGAAGGACTTACGGACCCACATGCTTAACATGATCGTACTCTGCTTGAACACGGCGGCAGTTTTGGTAGTGACAATGATTAAGTTTTTTCTCTGTGGTCCCAATCACCACCCGATGTAAATAATACATCGCCACAAATAATATATCGCCACAATTAAGTTTTTACAATACAACAATACATTACGTCACAATAATACATCGCCACAATTCAATCCACCATAATTCAATCATTTAAATTTTATAATGACCATATGCTAAGCTCTTAATTCCGTCATTTTCTTCCCTATTGCGTATTCAAAACCGTGATATCCCCTTCACTTTCCCTCTTCCATAGAAAGACAGTTCGTCTGCGCGCGCGAAAAACTTCTGTGGTTGAAAAACGCGGGTGAAGAACTGCTTTAGCGGATTGCCGAGAAGTTGTAATTGGGAAAATCTTAAAATCCCGATCCTGCGGCAATTTTTTATTCTTTATTGACCAGATTGGGCTTGTAAGAAAGCCAGATCTTTGAACTTTCTAAAAATGTAAATTATTAGTCGAAATTATTAGTACTTTTTTCAATGCGAGGATTTAAAAACCAAAGTTCATTTTTTTTAGCCGAAAGTGACTTTTGTTTTAAAATCCTTAAAAAATATTAAAAATTGAAATTGAGATTTGAAATTGATATATTTTTACTCGCAATTGTCTGCTCTTTCCTGTGGTGTGATTTGTTTTTTTCTACGACGTCTAGATAGTGGAGAAAATCGGCCAAAAATGGGGAAAAACCGTCGAAATCGCATAAAACATTAAATAACAAAAGAAAATAATTAAATTTTTAAAAATCGATTTTGACGTCCCCCCCCCATGTCTCCGATTGCCAAATTTCGTAGCTCTCCGACGAGCGGTCGCTGAACGTATATTGTATAAGACAGATAGGCAGACAGACATTGCCTTTTATTATATATATATATATTTTTTTCAAATGGCCAGGCACTTTGACCTTCGTCATTCGCCTTTATTACAGCGGCCAGAGTGTGAACTATTTAGTCGTCCATTGACGTTGCCCCAGGCGCACCAGAGAGGGGCGGATCACATTGCGCCCACAACACAAACATCCATGCCTTACGTGGGGCTCGAACCCACAACTTGGCGGTCGAGCGATTGTAAACGCTTGCCTTGACCACTCCACAACCACGTCGGCCCTTTAATTATATAGAAGAAGAAGATGTAAGGCGATGTTTAGAGATCGCGCTGAAAATTCCTGCAGTTTTTGTCAATACCAATTAAAATTAGAAAGGCAATGTGTATCCTTACCCTCAAATGTTTCGCGAGATAAAACTATCTCGCAGCTTGTGAAATAGTAACACTTTCAATATATTAACGACGCCTCAGATTGATGTTTGTTTGGACAAAAAATCAATGTATATATAATCTATTCTATACGCATTACGCGCGCGTTTCTTGATTTTAAAATGCCAATGTATAACCACAAAAAACCAGAGTTACTAAGCATATACTACAAAGAGTGGAATCTCCTATTACATCAAAATAAAACTGGGATTTGATTTCTTCTTCGGCATGTTACAGATTAATTACTCATATCAAGGACAGGTTATATCATAGCTTATCACATACTAAGAACGTTTGTCGCAATACATATAATAAATTGGCTCCCCGATGTAATCTGTTACATTCGACTGAGTTTCGGCTGCTTCCCATTTAGATAAATGGATTGCTGTCTATTAGAGATAATATCGATGACAAGCCGTCACTACTTAAGCTTATTTCTTTCAATGGTATTCTGATTTTACTCATCAGGACATCGTATCCAGTTAGCGATCTAAGATCATACTTATGATTAAATGCACTTGAAGTTTCCTTTATTCTGAGTTGAAAAATTATTGGTTAATTATAGGTTGCAACATGACATAAACTGAAATTGCTTACTTTCTTCCTTTCGAGCTATCTACACATACACCCAATTTGAAGTCTCTATCTCATCCTAAAGCATGCTATTTTATCATTTCACCTTTCGAACGTTTTTCTGTGTAGCACCCCCCTTAAATGAACATTTTTGAAAAGTTCTATTCTTCTTGGCTTTTCTATCAGACGGTTGACCTATATACCGAATATCAAGACTCTGTCTCATTTTAAAGGAGTGGTTTCTCATTTATTCCGAAAACCTAACATTTTGGTGTGTGGTACCCCCTAAAGAACAAAATATTTTAAAACGGAAATTGTACACTTTCTTCCTCTTAAATTATCTACCCGTACACCAAATTTGAAATATCTGGCCCATCCCGAAGCATATTTTTTTTTATCAATTGACTTTTCGAACATTTTTCTCTGGGGCACTCCCTTAAACGAACATTTTTTATGAACTATATCCGTCTTGGATGTTTTCATCAAATGATTAGTCCATATACCAAATTTCAAGCCTCTATTAAATTTTAAAGGAGCCGTTTTTCATTCATTTGACATATCGAATATTTTGGTGTGCGGCACCCACTAGAATAGCTATAATTGGAAAACTGAAATTGCAGATTTTCTTCCTTTCGAACGATTTACCAGTACACTAAATTTTAAGTCTCTATTTCATTGCAAAACACGTTTTTCTATCATTTCACTTTTCGAACATTTTAGTGTAGGGCAACCTTTCTACAGGGTGTGCCAAAGAGATTGAAACTTGCTTTAATTCTTTACCTGTTGGAGATAAGTGGGCAATGTAAATTGCAAAAATGTTGAAAGTAAGGTAGGAAATAAGACTATGTTAATGAAATAGTCCTCCCACTAATTTTCAAAATGTTACACTTTTTAAATTTTTATACGACCCTGCATAGACTTAATAGAAGTTATAATTAGAATCACCTTTGTTACAAATCAACCAACCTGGTACAGATATGAGGTACCAAATCGGTCTAGAAAAAAGCGGCATTATCGGTCCTTTCTGTCTTTCTAACATAGACTGTTCGACTTGTCTAAAGGTGTAAATTATCTGTCGGAACGTCTAGGAAAGTGTCACTCAATTCAAGCAGGATTCCAATGGGAATGACATCCGCAAGGACCGTACCCTCCTTCCCCTTCCACCAACCACTTAGAAGGAGTTTCGAATGCACAGATTTAACGTTCCCATAATCGGTCCTTTTAATTTGAGTTCATCGTAAATCTCCATAATTTTACTACATTGTTAAAATATAATAATGTCAATCATAAATGGTTTCAATCGAATTAAGAGTATTTGCTGACCTCTTTATTAATTAAATTGCTCTGCAGAAGAACTTAATGACAAAGTATAGAATTCAGCAACAAAATATATGTTTATATGATTAACGCGACGCCACCTATAATAAATCTTGTTTCACCCTTCGGATTAATTAATGAAGTGTTTAAGTTCTAACAACTAATACAACATAATTGAATAATATCACAAAATAAATAAATTGGACTCTTTGGGTGAGTATGGGCTTAGGAAGATGACTCAGCTGTTATTTCATGAACCTGGATAGTTCAGATTGTATAGCAATAATCTAGCGATTCAGAGATATATTTACTCCATTCAAGGATTAAAGTATCAACAGAATATTGTTATAGCGTATCTCCTAGAAACTTGGGTATACTCTCAGGATACAAAAATGAGTCCAAATTTCTGGCTAACTAACACGTTTATTCACAATCACAGTTTAAACAGTAACAGTATACAGCAAAAGCTCGATAACTATTAAGATCACTAGACAACGATCAAGTACAATAAAACAGCAATTAAATGTTCAACTAATTTCGCAAAACCGCCGATACTATTTTTAAAACATTGACGCACCTCACAATTCAATGTAACTCGTATCATGTCAACTGCTGCTCTAATTCTGCAATGTTTCCTTTTATGTACTCTCCGTAGAAACTTCCAGAAAAGGCTTGTATCTCAAAGATTATTAATCATTTTTAGAAGTCGCCAAATTTTGCGATAAATCTCCATGACAACTTCGCTTTGATAGTCTGGATACATTCAGATATAGAAGTGTCCGTCTAAGAGGTGTTTTGGTTCTCAAATGAGACTTCTTTGAAGGCATTTATGCAGTTTACATGTTCCTAACAATATATAAACGTGTAACATTCGTTTATTCTTCATCTTAATATTGCTATTGAAAACAAAACGTCATTTTTATTCCTTTTTGCGCTTATTATAAGTTAATATCCCTCGTGGCAGGTTATATGATAGTTTCTAAGAGCACTTGTCGAAATGTAGATAATAAATTGTTTTTTCCGATGTAATCTGTTGCATCGGACTGTGATCTATCTGTTCCTTATTTAGATAAATGGCTTGCGATATGTTAGGGATGATTTCGATTACAACCCATCACTGCTTCAGACTATTTATTTTTGTGGCTTTCGGAATTTTTTTATCAGCAAATCGGATGCAGTTAGATATCCACGAAAGGAGATAAATAAATGGGGAGGAAATATTTGTGTTTTTATCTCTAAGAAAGAAATATTTTTTTACTTCCTCATTCTATTGTGTAGAAAAATTTGTATTTCGAATCAAAGATTTTGAAGAGTAAGCATGTCTTAAAACCCCCTAAATCTTTTGAGAATATTTTTGAAAAGATAATCCTCCCTCTCTAACACGATCTTTCTCTTCAATGCCTGTCTTACTGTTCTGTATACAAATCCACAGTTTGTGATCGATTTTTTGTAATTTGATTTGTATGATTATGTACTTTACTCTGCGTAACCGTGGCCAGATTTAAATTTTTTGATCCAGGGGTAGAAGATCCAGATCGTCCGACTCGTCCGAGGACTTGAGCAACTATTTGGATGGCCGGGTAGATCCAGGGGTTGTAAAGATATAACATAAACTATTAAAAGGTCTTAATAACTATGTTACTCGTTATACATGATTAGAAGAAATATCAACATCTCTGGAACTGTGGCAGCTAGCTATGTACTTCTGCTGTTGTATGGGATACCCTCATTGGTTCAACCAATAAGACCAGGGTGGACCTCGAATTTTGGAGAGATTAAGGGACTCATATCTGCCCCTTTTGCAGATAGGGGGAAGACGTCAATTAGAAAGTTGTAGAGCGAGTCAAATTAAGTGCAAAAATGTTTTAATTTTATGTCTAAAGATTGAACGAGACCAGATGACCCCACGGGAGAATGTCCAAGGGGTTAAGGTTTTGTGCAAGTGGAGGCATGCTATGGGAGTTCTTGTTCCTATTCCTGAAGGGAAGGCTGTCCGTTCTCTTTCCATCTTTTCTTATGAAAATAAAACATTTTTGCACTAAATTTGACTCGCTCTGCAACTTTCTAAACAACATCTCCTAAAAATAAAAACCGCAACAACCCAGTATTTAGACAAGGTAACAATATAGGAATGCTTGACAGACAATTTATTACCACGTACGAAATGCCAGTTACATGTTTATATACTCAAAATGGGGCCCGTCAGCAACGATGCACGTCTGCAAATATGCCACGAGATGAGCGTGAATGCGTTTCAGCATATCTGCATCAACAAGGGAACAGGCATATATGATATGTTTGATTCGTGATCAGAGATGCTTGAAACGGGCTCTCCCGTCGAAAACTCGAATTCGAATTTTCGACCCCGTCACAATACTTTCCTTATACATTATGTATATAAGGAAAGTAATTACATCAACAGGTCTTTATATAACATGCGAGAAAAATTAATAAATTTGTTACCAAACCCCGACATGGCATTCGAGAGTTAAAAATAATGCCAGCTCAAATGAAGAAATAAAATGTATTCTTTACGTAAATTGTGTGGGTCCCAAATGAATTAACAAGGCAAGATAAAACAAAGCAAGCCAATTACAATTAAGACGCGTTTATTTAGTAAGGTACAAAAGTAACATTTAAGTTAATTCAATGATTACATGGGAAGAAAAATGCATGAATTAGTTTCACAATACTTTGGAAGTGCATTTTGTTAATGAGCTATGATTTGTTAGTGCACTTTACTCGTGTAATGTTGTTGGTTATTGTCCGTTAAAATAGGTCTTTCAATAACTTTCAATACTTAAGAAATCGCGTTTTATGTACAGTGTTATGCATTTTTCTGTATATGCATATAACTATATATAACTGTCTAGCATTAACGTGCTTTTATCTTTAAAGACCCTATAAAAGCCCCTCTACGACCTAGAAGGCTGAATGTTTGCTCACTTATAGTGTCGACTTCGGTACAAAATCTAAAGTAGCCAGATTTCCAATTTATCTCTGGGGGGGCTGATGACATAATGGGATTTGAGAAATTTTTCCAGACCCTCTACAAGTTCGCTGGTGACCTAGAAGGATAAACCTTAACACATTTGTACTATCAAATCACAATATAGAACTTAACGTAACCGAATCTTCGATTTATCTCCAAGAGACGAACACAATGGGGTTTATCTTTTTGTCTTTCGGACCTTCTAGATGCCTTCCTGGCAACCTAGAAGGCTAAATCTTTGCAAGCTACATCTTTACAATCTTTGCAGTGCATCATCTATCGAACAGAACCTGACATAGTCGAATTTTCGTTTATCTTCTCTTCCAGGGAGGATATTATTCGTTTATTTAAAGTGTTTCTAGACTCTCTAGCAACCATCCGGTGACTTAGAAGACTAAATCTTTGCACGCTTATGGTATCGGCCAGCTAATCGAACAATGAAGTTAATTTCTAGCCAAACAGTGGGGTGGCAACGTTCTTGGAAATTCTCTCAAAGGCCAAAACGGGGGATTTTAAAAGCTGAAACTCGACCACGAGGAAGAACCTAACTAGAAAAAAAATTAAATTCAGAAATTAATTTCAACGCTAAGCACCATACAATGTCACACAAAATAAAACATAATTTTTTTTTAAGAGTGTTAGTTTTCTTTTCTTTAAGAGGCTTAAATACTAGTTACATTTTGAATGTAAGATAATTTAAGATACTTTTGCACTGATTAATTACATCAGCCGCTTTTGCAAATCGTGTGCTGGCCTGTTTTCCAAAGTGACACCTGGCTTGATTTTGCTTGAAATTATTAAAAAACTAGTTAGCATATGGGTTGAATTCAAATTTGTTAACAGACATCATAGTATTAATTAGAGAAACACAAAAAGGTGCAATAAAGATGCTGAAAGACAATTTTAAATTTCTTTATCCCGGCAGGAGACTATGTTACTCTAAACCTTCGGGTAAGCCCCCTGTCGGGGCGGTGGAAATTTTAATTTCTTTCTGATAATTGATTTTGTAATTACAAAAAAATAAATAAATACTAATTTTGCAATATCTTAAATTTTTAAATAGCTAAAAACAAAATAATCTATATAATTCTAGATTTTTTATAAAACAAATGCATAGTTTTTTATACAGAAACGAGCATTCGCCCTCTCTTGTCATTCTACCAACAAGCACATTATACTATAAATTCCATTTCCGAATATTAAATCTTTTAATAATCAGATATACAAACACAATTACTTTACATTTTAGTATGCACTCGGCGTTTCACGGAATGCAAGGTGCAAACTTCTGATAAATACTATACCGGAAATCACAGCGAATTCTGGAAAACCAAATTGCGTTTTAACAATACGCTAGCTTATAATAAAAACAAAATAAAATAACTTTTGTGCTGGTGCATATACTTCTACGTGGCGCAGCTCATTTGAAATCTCGGGTAACATCGAGTACATTTTCTATACTACCATATCCTCCTTAAAAAGTATATATTTTGCAAATTATCTTTAACCTTGTAAATAAGCTCTTAATATTGTAACCAACACGGTCGCCCCATTTTGATTCCAGCTTTTACTACAAGCTTCGAACAGCAGCAGCCCTGAGTGTATAGTACTCGCATAGGTGACGCCTCCTTTCAGTGAAATGACTGCATTAATTTTTATATTTTAAATTCTCGCATTGAAGGAATATTCGAGGCGTCTATTTTTTTATATTCTATATTTAAATTTCCATACTTAAAGTTCCTGTTAAATTTTGTTTAATTGATTTTTTAAAGTCCAATCTGTTCTGCTCAAATAATGCCATGTTTTCAAATACTGACACATACCGGAGATTGAAGCATTCAAGCTGGATACTCCTCAAAAAGGGATATCACTAAAAGCCTCAAGAACAATTTTGTTTTAAACTATGAATAATGTGAGTCACTATTCCTATATCTGAATTTTTAATGCTATGGTGTAATTTTATGTTTAGGAACATGAATATAGATGGCGGCACCAGCACAGTTCCCATCATGGCCATAATATAACCCATAAACAACTTTTTTTTCGAAATAAATTAACTAAAACAAAATCAAAATTTTAAAAGAAATCTTGCCGAATTTGTATCGTCCTGAGTCCTGTAGTACACGTGCATCAAATTCCATGTTCGTATGATGCTTAGATGTCAGGCTACAGACGACACAGACGAGCAAGCAATTAAATATTATTATTATAGATGAATCTATTAACCTACATAATATATCTGTACATAATAATTCCCTATATTGTTATCACTCGCTATATATGTTCTTGATCACTCGTGTTTTGACATATACACATCTCAGACAGGCATATTTCCTAAAGTGTTTAGACATTTTTTCTTGTCAATATCTTGAATTAAAAAAGCTTTAAAAATAACATGTTTTTCTAGCATGAGACAGCAAGAATTCTTGAACTCATGTATGTTATTACGCAGCATAAAAACATATATATATATCTTTCAGAAAATTATGTATTTCGTAACGCAGAAGATGTTAAGTTTGTGACCGGTATAACATACTTCATTCTAATAAAAACACACATAAAAGAACAGTTTATCTTGATTTCGAAGACATCTAGCGTGAACGCCAAGAAAGCGAAAGTACTACGAAAGATTATTTGTAAAGCACAAGTAAGTGTGTAGAAAGGCATAAATTTTCCGAAATGGATGTAGAGGAATAAAAATAATGGCCTCTCAGCGCATTGGAAAGAAAGTGCGGAAGATTTCATTTAGGTGTTTTTCGTCCAATCTAAAAATCAATTTTTCTTGGTAACGAAGTGCAGAATTCTCATGTATTTGGTTCTTGTGTTCTATGTGCTGAAATTTCTCAAGGTTGATAACATATATTGTTATAAGCATTAAGTTATATTCTTCAAATATAAAAGAGAAAAATCTGATGTGGCCAACACATGACTTTCTTTATATAATGCAATGAAATTATTACTTTTACAGTTAAAAAAAATGCTATTCTTATAGTGGATACTTATATTCTTTAAAACATATTGAATTTTCATCAATTAGTCGTCATTTTCATTGATTTAGCGTCATTTTTATCAATTTGGCGATATTTTTGCTAATTTGGCAACAATTAAAAATAACGTCAAGTTGGCGACATTCCGCCAAATTCGCCGCCAAAATCTCGGCAAGTGTTATGGACGGAGAAATAACTTACAGAAGATAAATGACTATTGACGTTCAAATACAAAATTATTACTTAAACTATCTTTTTTCATGAATGGAACGAGCTAGATCCACGAGAATGATGTCACCAAATTTATCGCATGGTATTACATATGAAAAGTTAGCATGTTTCTCAATAGGAATTTTTTTTTTTATTTTATATAAATTTTTGATAGTTTTTTTGAAAAATGTGCAGTATCTAGAGAACGGTTCATGTTAGCGTTCTAAAAGCTATGTCAATCGTTTTCTGATGGAAAATTACATAAGAAATCTCTATTTGCGAAACTTTATTAGCGGTTTTGATTTTTTGACGATTTTTTCAAAATTTCACTCAAAAATTTAGGGGGGTTCTGAACATTCGATTGCGTATAAAAACAATAGGCTTCCAGTGTTACGGATTGTGATTTTTGTACCAAATTTCGTTCGAATCGGTCCATTCGTTCATCAGTTATCGTCTCCACAGACTCTCTGACACACACACGCACACATACTTTCACACACACACACAGACATCACTTCAGAAATGTTTGATTCGTGATCAGGGATGCGTGAACGTGCTCTCCCGTCGGATGAAACGTGCTCTCCCGTCGGAAACACGAATTCGAAATTTCGACCAAGTCACAATACTTTCCTTATACATTATGTATATAAGGAAAGAAAAAATAGGTTTTTCTTATAGTAGATAATCATATTCTTCCCAAGATATTGAATTTTCGTCAATTAGTCTTCATTTTCATTGATTTGGTGTCATTTTTATCCATTTGGCGAGATTTTCGTTAATTTAGCAACATTAAAAAAGTCGCCAACTTGGCGACATTCCGCAAATTCGGCACTAAAATCTCGCCACGCGTTATGGACGGAGAAATAAGTTATTCTTATAGCAGATAAATAACTATTGGCGTTCAAATACAAAAGTATTACTTAGAGTATATTTTCTCATGAAAGGAACGCGCTAGATCCAAGATAATGATGTTACCAAATTTATCGCTTGATATTACATATGAAAAGTGAAAATGATTCTCAACAGTTAATATATATATATTTTTAATTTATGGGATTTTTTTATAAATTTATTTTAAAAATGTGCAATATCTCGAGAACGGTTCATGCTAGCGTTCTAAAGTTTATGTCAATAGTTTTCTAAGGAAAAATTACATAAAAAATGTCTATTTGTGTAACTTTATTAAAGGTTTTGATTTTTTGATGATTTTTTCAAAATTTCACTCAAAAATTTAGGGGGGTTCTGAACATTCGATTACGTTTAAAAATAATAGGCTTCCAGTATTCACGGATTGTGATTTTTGTACAAAATTTCATTCAAATCGCTCTTTTTGTTCGTGAAATATCGTCTCCACAGTCTCCCTGACACACACACACACACACGTACACATCACCTCAAAAATGTTTGATTCGTGATCAAGAATGCTTGAAACGCGCTCTTCCGTTGAAAACTCGAATTCGAATTTTCGACCCCGTCACAATACTTTCCTTATACATTGTATATAAGGAAAGTACTAACTGTGTACTTGTATGTCTGTGCTCAGCGTAAAGGTTAATTTAAACGGCGTACAGACATGGTCAGGTATTGCCCCCTTAAAGATCTGGGATTTAATCTTCGTTAACATTTAAATTAGTTTAGTTATTTAATGATGAAACGAAATTTTAAGCCACTTAGGTGTTTTTCATCCAATCTAAAATTCAATTTTTCTTAGTAGCGAGGTGCAGTATTCTTATGTATTTGGTTCTTGTGTTCTATGTGCTGAGATTTCGTGAGGTTGATAAAATATGTTGTTATAAGCAATACGTTATATTCTTCAAATATAAAAGAAAATTGTATAACTACATGTCTGTGAAACTGTGTAACTGTAAGTCTGTAAAAAATAAATTGTATACCTGTATGTCTGTGCGCAGCGTAAAGGAGAATTCAAACGACGAACAGAAACGGTCAAGTTAGGCCCCCTCTTAGATCTGGGGCCAAATTTCGCTAACATTTAAATTAGTTTTAGTTATTTAATGCTAAAACCAAGAGTTTCGATCTCAATATAATGGAGAAGACCTACAAATATTCGTTTTAAAGAGTTTCGAGCAGAGTCAGTATTAAATAAAATCGACATTCTGCAATTGTTCAAAAATAAATAAGTTTTCAGGAAGACGCTTAAATTCCGACATTGGCGAATGTACAAATACAGTAATGTTCAAACAGTAATGTTAAAAACTGTAAACTGTAAAGGCTACAGTAATGCTCAAACTCAAACACATATTTTTACACAACATTCAGTATCAAAGCAGAAAATATATTTCCAGTTCTCCCTGAGTGAGAACACCGGTCATTTTAAATGCTACACAATGTGTCGTTCTCGTGAACGTTGCATGAGCCCTATAACATCATTGCCGTTGACAGTTTGATCATTTGCACAAACTTTCAAAACTATGTTTATATACCGCGTTTGGCAGCTCAATTTTTTATGGGTGCATATATGTTTTGCAACAGAATGTATATACACAACTGTGTAAGCACGTGCAACAAATGTGTAAACATGTGTAACAAGTGTGTAAATTCTTGCAACAACAGCTTAAACACGTGTAACACGGGATTATTGATCTAATTTTGGCCTAAATTCCTTAACCTGTACATGTTTATCTTTGTATTACATTACGCCATATTTTACAGACAACCTGATGAAGCAGTGGTTGAAAAAATTACTTTTTTTTAGTGAACTACAACTACTTTATGACAAATGTAATTAACTACAACTAAAACTACATTTAAAAAAAAGTGGTGATTACAAACTACGTTTTAAATGTAGTCACTACTTAATTACTTTCATAAGACAAATTTTGCCACGGCTTCAATTTATACAAAACATTATGGATATGGATATACCGTAGTAGTTTAACATACTTATTCGTCATGCGTCATTTATATCCATCTGGCGAGATTTTCATAAATTCGGCAGCATACACATTTAAAGCCAAATTCGTCGCCGAAATCACCAAGCGCTATGGACGGAGAAATAAGTTATTCTTATAGCAGATAAATGATTATTGGTGTTCAAATACAAAAATTTACTCAAGTATATTTTCTTATGAATGGAACGAGCTAGATCCACGAGAATGATGTCACCCAATTTATCGTATGATATTATATATGAAAAGTGAACATGTTTCTCAAGAGTTAATATTTTTTTTAATTTATGGGATTTTTTTATAAATTTATTTGAAAAATGTGCAATATCTCGAGAACGGTTTATGCTAGCGTTCCAAAGTTTATGTCAATCGTTTTCTAAGGAAAAATTACATAAGAAATGCCTATTTGCGTAACTTTATTAAAGATTTTGATTTTTTGATGAATTTTTCAAAATTTTACTCGAAAATTTAGGGGAGTTCTGAACATTCGATTGCGTTTAAAAACAACAGGCTTCCAGTATTCATGGGTTGTGATTTGTGTACCAAATTTCATTCGAATCACTCCATTTGTTCGTGAGATATCGTCTCCACAGTGTCACTGACACACACGCACACATACGCGCACTCACGCGCGCACACACACACACACAGACATCACCTCAGAAACGTTTGATTCGTGATCAGGGATGCTTGAAATTTGCTCTCCCGTCGAAAACTCGAATTCGAATTTTCGATCCAGTCACAATACTTTCCTTATACATTATGTATATAAGGAAAGTAATAAAATCTATTTATTTAAAAACATATTTGTTCATTTTAGTATAATTTGTATCCTAAAAGTGTAATCAGATAAGCGGGAGTGACTTCGGTGATCAGGCAGCATCGGGCGCGGTTAGTACTTGGGTGGCTGACCACCTGGGAACACCGCGTGTTGTTGGCACATTTCGGGCGTGGTAGCCCGGTGGTTGGCGCCCTGGATGTGCACGCTGCCACAACTGCCGCCGTGTTCATGCGGTGTACGATCAAGTTAAACATGTGGGTCCGTAAGTCCTTCCGAGAGGTTGGTGGTAGGGAAAGGAGGGTACGGTCCCTGTGGATGCCTCCCCCACTGGATTCCGGTCTAATCGAAAATCTTGTGGAATTTCTCAACGTCCTCCTTCAGGAATCGGCATATACGTTAGACGCAGAATGCATTGAGTTTCATCTCGTCTTATTTTATTTATGAGCCGAGCAATTTGCTCTGAAGATATCTTGTCAACTAAAATAATCCACATTTTTTACTTGTTCCAAAGCGCTTGTCACTTTGCAAATCTCACATCGTTGCGAAAAACACTAAATTTCGTACAAAGGAAGAAAGGGTGATCACATGATACGTAGAATGGCACCTTATTTGTTTACTGAAGTAACGCTGAAAATAACGTCAAACTTTCGATACAAACTACTGATTTATTGTACCGCGTTACTCTCTACACTACTTATTTTTGAAAGCAGCACATTACACTACTAGAAAAAGTAGTGACTACTGTAATTTCGCTACTTCCGACCACTGCATTGAAGTGTGTAGACATTACAAATGTACAGATATATATGCACAGGGTATTTAAAAACCTGCTCGACTAAATCTCTATTGAACGATTGGCTGGAGATTCAAAGCACGAGCTTAAATGCTTTCTGACTAACACTAAGGAGTTTTGGTCATTTGGCACCGTTTTAGTAAAAAAAAGTATAAATATTGCCTTTTATATAGGCCCTCTGCAAAAAAAAATAACCGGTTTTCTAATATGCAAATTTGGATGCGATAAAATTGCTAAAGTTTCAGGACTTGATTCACTTTGACACGATTAAAAGAGACGGCGAAATCTTAGATTTCAGGGGTCGTATAAAAATAGGTTTTCAACAGAAAAAAGTTCCATTCGAGAACTCAAACACGTAACTATCTTTAGAAAAACGTTATACAGTCCGAGTTATTCGTCGAAAATGTTAATGAATAATATCTGGTGTAGTTTGGATCGTATGACAAGGGAACATCTTTTGTTTGACTTTGGAAAATATTCATATAATTAAAATTATGTTTGAGAGGCAGCATGATCAAAACATTGTTGTCATGATTTTGTTGTCGCATGATCACGTTGTCACATGATCATGACAAATCATGTGACAAATCATGCGACATCACATGATCATGACAAACCATGTGGCAAATCATGTGACATCAGATGATAAATCATGTTGTCACATGATCATGACAAATCATGTGACATCATATGATAAATCATGTTGCCACATGATCAAAATTTGCGTATAATGATAATCTTAATTACTCTTAAAGCATTTCTTAAATTAGAATGATGGTTTCACGACCAATCATTCAAGATATATTTAGTCATCTAACGTTTCTGTAACACCCTGTATATTAGGATGTTAAAAGTTTATTCAGTTTGAATTTCGGTGAAAGAAAATGCAACATAAGTGTTTTCACCAAGTAACCCGACCCAACATCCACTGTACGGCTTACAGAAAAGGGGGTAATCAGGGATTTAGACAACGTCTAGACTTCATGGCACTAGATGGTTTTAAACAAGCCGCTGTAAAATACTTTTCCCGAATCAAAATTAGTTTCTAAATCTTCACTTTCTCACTTAAGCAGCACGGGGCATTTGGCGCGACAGAACATTGACGCGGGTGGGGATTTTACATGAGTTTTTTATATCCTGCTGAACGATACATATTAGGAAACGTTAAACAAGAAAGATCAATCATGCATAAGCATTGATTATGAAACACTTTCCAACTGAAATGTAATTTCATTTAAAAATTTCTAAAATGTGATTCATTCAGTGGTAATATCTTTTACATTATCACAGTACTACAGTAATTTATTATACTTAAATATTTAAAACTGTATCGAAATATAAATCATCTGATTCTTTATGCAAAATCAATGAATATTTCATTCATATAACTTGTATTTCAGACTCCAGAGCTAAATAATTTTGTGTGAAAAAAATTCAGCAATTCTTATGTAATTCATCTTACAATCGCTTGAGATATTTGCATTCTGCATATGTTAAAATTAGGCTTCCTTGAAGAAATAATAAAAGTTTAGGGATCATTTAAAATCACAACTATTGTAATTGCATAGGCACGGAATTTAGATACACAGATAATATATATGTGTATGTGTATGTACTCAAAGTATTGGAATCGTGCCGAAGATCGGAACTCGAATTTTCAAAGGATCTACACGTTTTGGGACTTCTAGAACACGAAAAAACTACTTTTAGGAAGACGTCTGTGTGTGTAAGGGTGTATCTGTGTATGTTTCTGTGTGTCTGTGTGGATATTACATCCACTCTAATTGAAAAACTAATGGACCGAATTTCATACAATTTGGTAGGTATGTTTTTTGTGGGAAATCCTGATGTTCATTAGATTATAGTACGATTCGCAATAAAAGAATCTGCCTTCTTTGCGAAATGGCCGCAGAAATTGCCTTTATCCACTCTAGCTAAAAACTAATGAACCAAATTTAACAAAATTTGGAGTATAATATTTCAATAACCTACAAGTGATTTATATACCAAATTTAACAAAATTTTGTATATAAATCATTTGTAGGTTATTCTACTACGATTCGAGAAAAAGGAACGGGCTATTTTTGCGAAATGGCCAGCAAAAATCGTTATATATAAAAATAAAAGACTACGTGTGCTCAATTATATCAATTAAATTCCTATTTTATATGTGATTTTTGACAACAAAAAGAATAAGACTAACCCCATTACTCTAGGACTAGCCGTTCTTGAGATATTCTAGTTTTTTCGCGTTTTCGCTACGCCACCTTTGACAATAAGTCCAGCTATCAAATGAGAACCAAATTTAAGTTTAACGTGTAAATTCAATGTCATTTAAAATACTTATGTTGTGCAGATAAACTCAAATTATCATTGAATAAATAAAGAGAACGAATATGAGTCTGCAGAGAAAGACATGTGCTGTCCACATCAGAATTTTTAACAATATTACACCAATGATTTATAGAAGTGAACGGGGATTATTTTCAGGCCATTTCGAAAAAAATGTATGATCTATATTTAAAGATCCATCAAATTTTTGTCGAATAAAATGTTCAACAAATTTAAGCTGTGTACCAAATTTTAACTCTCTAGGACGTAGGAAAGTGCATTTAAAATGCCATCAATTAGATTTATCAAGAAGAGTTATATAAAATTTAAAAAAAATGAAAAATTGTTATCTACCAAATTTATTTTAAAATATGAAGTTACTCCCATATGCAAAACATTTAAACAAATGGAGAGATATTTATTATATAATATCTCTCTCTTTTCTTTCTGGAAGATATCCCAAAGTCAGAATTTAATTGAATTTGTTTTTTTCCCTATATTAAATAATTTTTTTAATTAAAAAACTACTTAACATATTTTACTGAATTTTTTTTTATATATTCTATGGGATAATGTGAATATTTCCTAAAAATTTCGAAGCAATTCGTGAATTTTAAATTTACTTAAAAAATGTTTGAAAAATTAGGTCCCATAGGGTTCAATGTATTTCATTTTTTCAACCCGGGTTCAATAAAAAACTAATTGGGTGATATTATTTATTTATATTCCCATAGGTCCTACAGACCGTCTGAACAACATACTAAAATTTCATTTTGATAAACTCATTTTTACGGCAGTTATCGTGCTAACGGACAGACAGACAGACAGACAGACAGACAGACAGACAGACAGAATGAACAAAGTCATAAACACTTTTCAACTTTGTTGTAAAGTGTTAATAAAATTGAAATCGGTTAATGTTAGTTAACTGTTCATGATGAATCTGTTCATGTGTTCGTTTAAAATAATCTAGATTTGTTTATGAAGTAATGAAAGTGTATTAATTAAAGTGGACGAACATTTGATTTTTAATATTTTAACACTTTACAACAAAGTTGAAAAGTGTTTATGACTTTGTTCATTCATTCTGTCTGTCTGTCTGTCTGTCCGTTAGCACGATAACTGCCGTAAAAATGACTTAATCAAAATGAAATTTTAGTATGTTGTTCAGACGGTCTGTAGAACCTATGGGAATATAAATGAATAATATCACCCAATTAGTTTTGGATTGAACCCGGGTCGAAAAAATGAAATACATTGAGCCCTATGGGACCTAATTTTTCAAACATTTTTAAGCGGATTTAAAATTCACAAATTGCTTCGAAAATTTTAGGTAATATTCAAATTGTTCCATAAAATATATAAAAAAAATTCAGCGAAATATATTCAGTAGTTTCTTAAATAAAAATTAAAATAATAATTACACCTCTAATATGAAACGATCACGTGACCATGATATGAAACGATCACATGACCCACTTCAAAATGATATATGGCATCCATCTTGTTAATATTTAGATTCCTTGTATATTTTTCTTTCCAAATCCGCCAATAGTTTTTGAATACGTTCATTTTTAATAAAATATTTTAATAAAATATTTGAATAAAAGCATTTTAATGAATCATAATAGCATTTATTTACGTATATGTGGATTCAATGTTACTTTTGCAGTTTAATCAAAATTATGTTTTTTAGTCTTTGCATATTTTACAGCTTCTTGCAAAGAGAGTATTATTTTCATTTACTTGAAAATTTCCAAACATATCCATCGATAATTTTATTGTTGACTAGCAGCATACCCGTTCTTCGTACGGAGTATATAATATAAAGAAACTTGAAATTCATAATCATGCCCAAATTCTTATAGTATACTAAATGACATGTTTAATCAAAATATTCTGTTAAAATATTTAATATAATGCTCCTAAAAAAGAAGTTTAAGAATCTCTGTTCTCGCTATATAAAATTATCTTCATGGACATATCTGAAGAATAAAACATCTTGGACCCCTTATGTAAGCAAATATAAAAAAAAAATATGGAATTGAATCAATATATGCAAAATAAAAGCGTTAAAATTGTATGGGACCCGTACTAATTATATACGCGAATATTAGAAAATATAACCTGTATTAGTAGATTACATGTATAAATTGAAAATACCAATAAACCCGTAATCTTTAAATCTGAAGACAGTCATTTATTCCAATATATGTCAAAATTAAAGTGCTAAAATTATATGGGAAGATATACACGTACTACTTATAATGTCCGATTATTAGTAGAAGATTACCCGTTTTGCAATATGAGTCTCAAATGTTTTTTGGTAAAATACAACAGACGACGTAATAAATTGAATATATAATTAATCCCCTTAATCTTCATACCAGAAGACTGTACTTGATTCCAATATATATGCCAATATATGTCAAAATATATGCCAATATACCTGTACTACGTATATTCTCGTAGGTTAGAAGATATACCCGTGCATTCCTAGAAGATTACTCGTACAACGTACAATATGCGTGTGTCAGCAATTTTTGCCGCAATAAAACAATGGCGTAATAACTTAAAAATATCAATAATCCCTGAATCAATAATTCCGGAAAATATCAATAATAATAATGTTTAAACCTGAAGAGTATAATTGATATTATCCAGTCCAAAATGAAATGGCAATGAAATTTATTTTATATACATATCTTCATTATTCAAATCGGAAAGGATTTAATAAAAATCGTCTGCCGCATAAACACATTGGATTTAAATCCGTTGCTAAGCGACATGATATCATTTGCTTCAAATAAATTGGTAGAAAAAATATCGTCTAAATAGTTATATTTCTATGGAACATTTGGCGACAGTTTCGTCAAATTAGCGACATTTTAAAAAATCGCCAAATTTATCGCCAAGTGGGACTGTAGAACTGACAGTTCCACTTTGCGACAAATTGACGAAATATCATCACAATACTATCCCCTAACAAAAAACAATTAATATCATTTATGTAGCGCAATTTTATCAATTTCAAGATATTTTTATAGATTTGAAAACATTTTTATCAATTTGGTGACATTTTAAAAATTCGCTAAATGTATTACTAAGTAGGATGGTTGGTCTGACAGATAAATGCTAACCAAACATTATTTCAGTACTCTCTTCTAACAAAACAAAAAAAAATTTCATTGATATGTAGAAGACCCAAGCCACACGACCAACCCGAAGGTTTATGGCAGCTGTTTGTGTGTCGTTTATATCAATTTGGCGACATTTCCGTCAATTTGGCAAAGTTTAAGAAAAGTTGTCAAATTAGCGATATCCCTCCAAATTCGTAGCTTTGAATTTGCAGATGTGAATGAAACATTCTTATCCCGTTTCAATATACTAAATGAAAACACTACAATTGTATTAGAAGATATACCCGCTCTACTCTTTTTCTGTTTCAACAATCGGCTATATGAATTTATTGGCTAAACACAATATATGAGTTTAGTAGCTAAATACGATATAAGCTTGAAAACTCTTTGCCAAAATAAATGAAATTGATGTACGCAGTCAGCAATTAATATAATTAAAAGAAAAATCAAACCGTCCATTCATAAGAAATACTTTTATATCCATTTATCCATTTATTTATTATTTAAATCGAAAAAAAAATAATAAAAACATTAACAAACACATTTAATTTAATTGCGATGCCGAGCAACATGATATATCCTCCTAAAATGTTAAAATTTATTAACCACTAACAGCACACCCGTTATTCGTACGGAGTGTATAATTTAAAGAAACTTATAGTTCGCAATCATGTGCAAATTCTGTTAAAATATTAAATTTATTGCTCCTAAAGAGAAGTTTAAGAATATATGTTCTCACTATGCAAAATTATCTTCACGATCAGATCTGAAGAATTAAACATACTGCCCCCTTTTGTAAGCAAATTTACAGAAGAAAAAAATGGAATTGAATGAATATATGCAACCCCGTACTAATTATATTGTCGCAGATCAGAAAATATGCCAATGTGTTAGTAGAAGATTAACCGTATTACAATATGCGTCTCAAAAATATTTGCCAAAATAAAAGAGATGACGTAATAAATTGAAAACATCAATAATATCCGTACTCTTTATACCAGAAGGTCGTAATGGATTCCAATATATGCCAATATATATCAAAACATATGTCAATATACCTGTACTACTTATATTCTCGTAGATTAAAAGATATACACGTGTATTTGTAGAAGATTCGTACAACATACAATATATGAGTTTAAACAATTTTTGTCATAATAAAATAATTGCATAATAACTTGAAAATATCAATAATCCTTGAATCAATAATCCCCGAAAATATAAATAATAATAATTTTTAAACCTGAAGATCGTAATTGATATTATCCAGTCAAAAATGCTATAAGAAAAATCAAATCGTTCTTTTCTAAAATATATTTTTATATCCATTTATTTATTATTCAAATTGAAAAAATAATTATTAAAATTAACAGACAGATTTAATTTAAATGCGTTTCTGAGTAACATGATATAAGATAGAATCTTATAACATGTTAAATATGTCATGTCTTATAACATAAACTGCGAAATTAAATAACGATTTTGATTTCTCTATACTTCTCATTGTTCCGTAAAAGCTTGTTTTAAATAAACCATGAACCATGGAGATAGATTTCCCCTTTAAATCATGTTTCAAACAATTCATGTTTTCAGAAAGTGACTAATTAACGCAAAAAATCTCCCATCAAACTCAGAGATTAAATTTTAATTCACTTTCAAACGATTTTCAAGCTTTTCGTTTGGATAAACCACGGAGTTAGGGAGTAGAACTCCTAGGAAAAAGTTCCGTTTTTCATTAATATCTCGACAACCCCAGGTCTTAGAAACTCGAAACTTGGACAAAATTTATGGGGGGATATTTCAAGGCTATTCACCAAATTTCATTAAATTCGGTTCAGCCGTTTTTCCGTGATGATGAGACAAACGAAAATTTCGTTTTTTACTAATATCTCGAGAACCACTGGTCGTAGAAACTCAAAACACGGATATAATTTTAAGTGGGGCTATTTCTGGGCTACCCACAAAATTTCATCAAATTCGGTTCAGCCGTTCTCCCGTGATGGTGTGACAAACAGACAGACAGACAGACAGACAGACAGACAGACAGACAGACAGACAGACAGACAGATTTTCATTTTTATTTATATAGATGAACATGTTTTACAGTTAAAACACATTTTAATAAAGCTCAGAATTGTGTTTTAACTGCAATATTTTTTTAAATTGTTTTTGAAATGTTGATAAAGGAAAAAAACATTGAAGGGTGTTGGTGACATTTTATATTTCTTGTCATTATTAAAATATTGGTAGTTCACTTTATTATATTGTTGGTTTATTGCACTCAGCAGCTTTGAACAAATGTTTCTTTATCAAAAATATGTAAATATGTAAAATTAAATCAGCTAATATTTGTAGAAATAGAATTATCCATTTTTTACAAATTTATGAAGAGATAGAAGCAATATTATAAAAATAAAATACTTGGCTGTTCGTCGATCTTAACATTGTATTTACCCTTCAGTGTACAGTGTATCAAATTTAATTGGAGCTTGGCTCTCTTTTTAAGTCACTTGAATGCCAAAATATTTGTAAAATCATCTTTATAGAACGATGTATCCGATTTTGATGAAATTTGATTTCTAATTAGTAGTCAATAAGTAGATGGTTCATTTTATACAAAAAAAATTCTGTATCGGAACTTTTTGGAATTAGCGCCATTTGGTAACAGCAAATCATCACACAAACACAAAAAGGTATCTCAACAGTGAAATTACTTTTATTTCATTCAAAATGGGATGAGTTAAAAAAAATTATGAAAACTTTAAATGCAGGCCAATTTTATTACTAACATTTTGTTGAGAAGGATAACAGACACATACAAGCTTTTGTTCGAATGCACAAAAATACTTCGAAAATTTCCTCAGTAACAATTCAATGTTAGCCCAATATTTGCAGCCAATATCGAACCAATATGAAAAAGTGGGCATTTTGAAGGGATTGACCTAATATAAGCCTAAAATATTGGGGCAATATTGTCTGTCCAGTATTTGAAAACCAAGCCATAACCAATATTAACAACTTATTTATAAATAATATTAGTAAGCCAATATAAACCCGATATTTTCACACCAAGCTATAACCAATTTCGGCACGCAAAGTTATAACCAATATCAATTATCTAATATAAGCAACAAATATATATAACCAACATTATTAGCTCTTATATAACAATGTACAGCTAATATTGGCTATAATAAAACATTAATATATAGCCAATATTGGCTATGTCTTGTTTGCCACTAATGCCTATATCTCGTTTGCAATATGGGTTAGATCTTGTTTGCCAATATTGGATATATCTTGTTTGCCAATATGGGCTATATCTTGTCTGCCAATATGGGCTATATCTTACCTGCCAATATTGGCTATATATTGTCTGCCAATATCGGCTATATCTTTTCTACCAATATTGGCTATATGTAGGGCATCAATATGCCGCCAAAATTGTCTACATTATAGAAACCAATATGCAGGCAATATTGGCTATATCTTGGCTACCAATATATAAGCAATATTGGCTATACTTTGACAGCAAATATAGCTATAATATTGGCTATTCGCTGGCTAAACCATCTGTGCTGATATTAGTTATATCGTGGTCACCTATATTTACAAAATCTTAAAATGTCTTATTATGTTTAGATACTGTTGTATTTAACCAGGGTTCAATATTCTGATGGTTAATTGTTTCTTATCATTTTCCAACATAGTGGAAAAGTGTTTATGACTTTGTTCATTCTGTTTGTCTGTCTGTTCTTTCTCACGACAACTGCAGTAAAAATGGCTTTATCAAAATAAAATTTTAATATGTTGAGACCATCTGTGGGACATATGGGAATGTAAATGAATAATATTGCTCAATTAGTTTTGAATTGAACCCTGGTTGATAAAGTGAAAAACATTGAACCCTATGGGATTTAATTTTTCAAACATTTTTTAAGCGGAGTTAAAATTCACAAATTGCATCGAAAATTTTAGGAAATATTCAAATTATCCCATAAAATAAAACAAAAATAATTTCAACAAGATATGTTTGGTAGTTTTTTAAATAAAAATTAAAATAATAATTACACCCATATTATATGAAGAGATCCCGTGACCCACTTCAAAATAAAATATGGCATCCATATTGTTTTCCCAGTGTAAAAATCGTGATTTTTAAAATTCTTTAAAATTTATATTTAGTGTTGCATCCGTCCTAAAATCGCTTTATTTTTGCGTATATTCGGTGCATCTATTTTCTGTGTCAACGCCATTACAATATTTTTGAGTTTAAGTGATCATCAAACTTTGAATATTTCTACGACGAAGCCTAATTTTAATGGATGTAAACAAGTGATTATATGATGAGTTGTATAAGAATTGCTGATTTTTTCACGCAAAGTTATTTAACTCTGGAGTCTGGAATAAAAGTTATATGAATAAAATATTCATTGGTTTTACAAAGAGACCAGACTATTTATATTTCGATGAAGTCATTTGAATAAAGTTATTTTTTCTGATGAAGTTTTAAGTTTTCGAATATAGGAAATTATTGTATTATTGTGTTAATTTAAAATATATCATCACTGAACGTATCGTATTTTAGAGATGATTAAATAAAAAAAAATTTCCAGATAAAAAGTGTTTCATACTCAATGCTTTCTGAATGATCGATCTTTCTTGCTTTTTATAATGAAGAAATGAATGATGACTGTATGAAATTGTCAATGTCAGATTTATTTTTTTTACAGATCATCTGGATATATAGTTTAGTTTGTGTATTATAAACTAAATAAAATTGCTTAAATTTTAATTAAATGGAAATTCAGCAATTTCTACTTTTCATATCAATCCAGATGATAAAATCAGCAAATACATTTGCTTACCAAATTCAATAAAAAAAAATTCTAAAATAAGCGTGCATAAATTTATAAACTCAAGAATCCTTTCAAAACTCAACCATTTACAATAGTAATTCTCGAAATTTTTTAATGGTAAGGACGACATAATTGCTTCAACCACTGTATTGCTTTAATAAAAAGATAAAGAATATAAAAGCATGTTATTTACAAATAAATAATGCATTTATTTTCATGTTTAAAGAAAATTCCATATACAAGAGATATCTTACAAATATGTAAATTGTTAGATTTTATACAATGGGTGCAACAATTTTCTGAACGTATTATGAGTGCGACTGCGTGTAAGTGCAAGATCAAATCCTTTGCACTTTATTTGAAAATTAAAAAATCATCTTTGAGCAGCACATGACTTTCCCTGCAGACTCATATTCACGTTCTCTTTATTTTAATTTAATTTAATTCACTTTTAATTAAATTTTCGTTCTCATTTGGAAACTGGACTTTTTTTCAAAAGTGACGTAGAGAAAATACGAAAAAACTAAATATCTCGAGAACGGCTAGACCTAGTGTAATGGGGTTGGTCTTATTATTTTCCTCGTTAAAAATTACGTATAAAAACGCATTGAATGGATATATTTGAGTATACGTTGTTTTTTATTTTAGATTTCGACGATTCTTGAGGGCTATTTTGCAAAAAAAGGCAGGTCCTTTTTTTCCGAATCGCACTAAAATCTAATCAGCACCAGGGTAACCCACAAGAGACTTTTTAATGAATTTTGTGAAATTCGGTCCATTAGTTTTTCAGCTAGAGTGGATACAAGCAATTTCTGTGGGCCATTTCGCTGAAAAAGATGGGTTCTTTTGTTCCGAATCGTACTAAAAACTAATCAGCACCAGGGTCACCCCCAAGTGACTTACCTACCAAATTTTATGAAAGTCGGTAAATTAGTTTTTGAGTTAGAGTGGATACATTCATTGTACAGACAGACAGACAGATAGACAGACAGACACACAGACACACATACAGACGTCACGCTAAAAATGACTTTTTCGTATTCTAAAGGCCTCGAAACGTGTAGATCCGTCGAAAACTCGAGTTGTGATTTTCGGCATGATTCCAATACTTTCCCCATACATTACCATGCATTGCAGGGAAAGTAAAAACTGATGTAATTGTATGATTCACGAGACACTGCACAAACGTGCTAAATATAAAAAAAACGCTTCAAATTTAAGCATAAAAAAGACGCTCATTTTATAGTTTTGCTAACAAAAGTAGTTTTGCTTGTTAAAACACCATATCTAATCCGATTACTGTATATTACCTTATTTTAAAAGTTTTCAGACATTGTGATCTATAAATCAATTATTCGCGAAAATTATGTAAATCGTTTTGTTTAGAAAAATAGCTTATTGACGATTCCGTATTTGAAGTGCAACTATGTTACTATAGTTACAAATAAAATCAAATCTGTATAAAGAAAATTCGAATTATAAAATATAATGAAAACTCTTCTTCTATAACTGTAAATTAAATATCTCAAAAATGGAATCGTTGGTTTTACACAAATAGAATTATTAAAAACAATATGATATTTCTTCTTCATATGCTGTCATTAAAATGAATATTGTGTGTCTTGCCGTTATCGAATTATAGCTAAAAGAATGTTGAAATAAAATTTCCGAGATTTATAAATTATTTGAACAACATTTTGCATTTTTTTCTCACAGCTTATATTTCAAGAGTCAAGTGTCCAGAACCAAGTTTCGAGTTGCTACCTTTAGTTTGGGCTGCAAATGTATGACTTCGTAACTAAGCTGATGATATACTAGATGCTGAGCAGAACTCTATTATTTTACAATATACTCTTAAATTGGATGAAAAAAAATTGCAAGTCGCCGAATGTCTGATTAATTTTCAAATTAGTTACGTAAGAACAAATGAAACAATGGAACAAAATATTTTTTAACGAGCCTAATGTTTTTTGCCTACGTCACCACTGATCTGAATTGAAAAAAAATTCGAAAGGCATGCATTGTTCGCAGTTGTTAATAATCCCAAAGCAACAAAGATATTGGCAATTTGACGGATTTCTTAATGATCTCGTCTTCAGCATTGATCGGGTTTGTTGCAGTTTCTTTCTTCCTAGCAATAACGAAAATCTGCTGAGACGAAAATCAACTGTTCAATCAAGACTGTGCATTTCAAAGTGGCTGATCCAAATTTCATTTCAAATTAGTGGTCAATAAGTAGGCAGTTCGGTAGATTTCAAGTGTGGGTACTCTGCTCTTTATACATTGCATAGTTAAAATCATCATCCATCAAAAGTAGGGTAAACTTACGTCTGGGGTAAACTTGCTTACAAGTGCATAAATTGCTTTAATGTAATTATAATTTATTTGCTCAGCTTGTTGGTATTGCTTTATCTTTGAAACAAATAACAACCGTAATAACTCTTAATTGACCATTTCAGTTAGATTATGAATAAGTGAAATGGTTATTGCAGTCATTGCCGATAAGAGGGAAGCTTCAAAAGTAATATAGCTGTATTTACATTTCCACATCTGACAGATACACACACACACATAAACGGACATATTTCCAAAATTGTTCGAAATAAGTTCAGAATATCGTTAAACGTACTTATTTGTTAAAACTTTTCGGCAAAACTACTTTTTCTACATAGTAGAAGAAAGTAAAAATGAATGTATTGAATGGTGAACAAGGCTAAATAGTGTTGTCCAACGAATGCATTAGGATTAATGAATTTCATCGACAGAAGATAGGTATAGAAATTCCAATATATAAATTCCACAGCTTGCGATATAAATACTTTTACAATATTTACGTTTTTGTGCTACTTATTCACGTTGCCTTCCAACTTTACTCGAATTATCAGAGTAAGAGTCAGTGAATGTAAGAATTTAAAGGTGAATAAATAACATTGTCTGAAAATAAGTTTATAGGAACTTCCAGAAATTTCACATATGGCGCCATAAATATTTTTACAACATCACGTTGTTATGCTTTTTCACCTTTTCTCTTATCTTTAGGTTACCTAAGTAAGGGTGAATGATAAGGCAATGTAAGAATTTAGAGGAAAATGAATTACATCATCTAATAATAAGTCTAAGAACGCCAATATATAAAATTCGTAATTGGCGACAAATATTGCTTACGCGGAATACGGTCGCACACTAAATCTGTAGGTCCGAAAGTCCTTCTGAGAAGTTGGTAGCAACTGGGTTCCGGTCTAAATTGGGCGGCACTGTCTCGAGCGTCCAGAATACATTGTCTGCTTCGAATGAAGGGAATTATTTTATGATATTTATGTTTTTATGCTACTTCGCATTCATGAACATTTGTATCAAATATTAAGTGGTGTTTTGCATGTGTCGATTTTTGTCTATATTTAAATTTTACTTCTGTAATAATGAATCGAGATAAAGTTTTTTTTTCCTTTTCAGAATGTTTTGCTGCTTAATCCAGGGTGGAATATATAAACATTAATTGTGGCGGTCTTAACTTCAAAACCATTCAACTACTCAGAACTCTGTAAGATAAATTAAGGATTCTCTGTATAAAGGTTTGTCATTTTTATCTAAATACATTTTGTGAGGCCTAAATAACTTCTCGATTATTATTTCCTTTCAGCTTGCATTATAATTTATGTTTCCTTAAACTAACAAGTGTAACTGGTTCGGTTGATACACTAATCGCACCCAGCTAATCAGCATTTTCTGCGGTCTTAAGGTACAGTAGAAATACGAGTATGTTACAGATCGTGAGAGTTTCAGTGGCTTCTTGAGTACTGGCTGCGTGAATAGAGGGTTTTTGGAATGAAAGAAAAGCTTTTTGAGTAGTGGCTGTGTGAGTAGAAGGTTCTTGGAATAAAAGTAAGGCTTCTTGAGTTGTGGCTGCGAGAGTAGAGAGTTCTTGAAATAAAAGTAAGGGTTCTTGAGTAGGTGATGGAGGATTCGAGTAGTGAGTGGAAGGAAACCCCATTCGATACAACGATGACTAGGAGGAGTCTAGTATTCGGAGTGTAGACGCAATACGGGACGAAGTAATCAGAATGCCGGGGTATAAGCTTTGTAAATGCGTATTTATGTAAGCATTATCACCAGCCTAGTATATTGTAGTAGCTTGTATAATTGTCATCTATTCTGGGCGTATGCAATAACTATTAATATATATGTTATCCGTTGCTTTAAACAGCAAACTGCTGTAATATCTGTGAAGTCCCCAGTAAATTGAGTTATATTTAGACAGTGCCATCCTGTATTATTGTCCTTGTACCGAAAGATCGAAATATAAATATTCGAAAATATATATAGAAAAAGGTCGAAATATATATAGTTTTTAATATAAGTACTCTCAGTTTCGGGGCAAACTGTTTCGAGACAAACTGTTTACAGGAGACTCAAACACGTTGGTTTCTATGCCAGACGACCAGCAGTTTGCATTCCCCTAACGTCTGCACATAAACGCATACGTTTATAGTGGAGTTTGGAACATCGGCAGTGGGGTGGACCAGAGTGGGGCAATGTCATGTTCAGTGATGAGTCCAGTTTTAGCCTGCAAACTGGTTCTCGTTGTACCACGATCTGGAGAGAACGTGTAACGCGTTTTCACCCGGGAAACATCACGTAAATACATCGTTTCCCGTTTGGGGAAGTCATGGTCTGGGCAGGCATCATGATGGACGGCTGCACACACCTCCACATCTTTGACACGGGGTCGGTTACAGGTCAGATATACTGAGACGAAGTCCTTCAGCCTACCGTTCGATTGTTTCGAGGTGCTGTTGGTCCTGATTCCATATTCATGGATGATGACGCGCCGCCTCACTGTGCGGCCTTGGTCGACGACTTCCTTCAAACTGATGATATCTAGCACATTCAGTGGCCTGCCAACTCTTATGATCTGAATCCAATAGAGAATGTGTGGGATATGCCCTGGAGATATATTGCAGCCGTCCACTATCCACCAAGCTCCGTTCCGGGATTGAAAACTGCTCTCCGTGAAACTGGGAGCTCTTTGAGCACACAACTCATCCAAACCCTCATCGAAAATATGGGAAATCGTTGTACAGCATGCGTGGCTATCCGAGAATCCCACATACCGTATTAAACTGCAGCATCACATTATTTTAATCATTCTGTTTCACTGAGGTTGACACTCGTATTGTGACCCTTTTTCTTTCAACCCTTTTCTTTGGATAATAAAAGTCGTCATTTTCCTTGTTTTGCATTATTTGCTTCTTCTATAACCCTATTACACCCGCATACCACGTTCCCTTCTATTCCGATGTAGATTTCCTGAAATTTTTACGTAAACAGCAACTATGCTTAACTTTTGAACATAAGTGTGTAATGAGGGATGGGGAAGCATTGGGATGGAGTCGAATATTGAAGTCTAGGTGTTTTGTGGATTTACACGTTTTGGACACTCTAGGATACGCATTGATTTTTTAAACATATTTGTGGCTATCTGTGTTTGAACAATTTATGCACCTTATTCTGACTCAACGACTACACTAAGAAATATTATGGAATTTGGTAGTTAAAACAATCATGTCTTGTTCTGATTAAACTGCCGTGCGGTTTCCAAAAATAAAGACTCTTTATTAATCACCCACAAAAATGAACAAAACCTGACACAAAACACTAAATATACTTAAATATTATTGTTTTATTACACATTTATTATATATATATATATATATATATATATATATATATATATATATAGTATTATTAAATACGATAAATGTGTAATTGGATGCTTGGCGTAATTTGTGATAATCAAATGAATAAAATAATAGAAATGAAAAATTTAATATTATGAAATATAAATTTAATATTATTATTTTATATTCGAAGAACATAATATTCTAATAGGTAAACAAACAGCTGAAAAGCATTGGTTACTTGCCATAACATATTTAGCCAATGATGCTCTTTCATTACATTCAGTAGCTTGACGATGTACCTTGCGTAACAGATTATTAATATTATTATTATTATTATTATTATTTGCGAAATACATTTTCTTTAAAAGTTTATCAACTGCAAGCTTGTTAAAGACAATGCTGTAGCCAATCTAAATTACCTAAGTCTTTTTGCTCAACATTCAGTCTCACTACTTACTATTGAGAGGTGCCGATCCGGTGGTTGAGCGGTCAGGGGCATGCGTTTCCGTCTGATCGCTGGATTGCCGGGTTGTGGGTTTGAATCCCGCCAGCGGGCATGGATGTTGTGTAGTCGAGGCAAAGTCAGACTTCTGCCCTTGGGGAGCCTCAATAAAAAGTGAAGTTGCGTCTTCTCCCCTTTGCCATGGAACCAGGGGTCTAGTGGACGTGGTGCTAGGCGCTTTCACCAAGGGGGGATATGTCACAACAACACATCACACTATAGAGAGGTGATTGCGTTGTCCCTGAATATGTCTTCCACTGAATAGCTGGTATGGGCAGCATATTCTCTGTTGTGATTGAGAATAGAAATACTGGCCGGCTTTACGGTTGATGTATTCCCATGTTTATTAGAAATAGTTCATTTTCATTCATATACTCTTTAATATGTTTTAAATCATAATTCAAAATTATTTATTTAGATCTTAAGAAAATGTGGATGTAGACGCATATAATCACACACACATGCATATAAGAATTTTTCATTGCATTACCACATTTAATTCCAAACGTTATTTATGGCATTGCATTCATCGTATTAAAAACAAGAAAGATCAATCTTGCATAAAACATTGATTATTACAGTATATTATTTATTACAAATTGTAACATTACTACAGTAATTTATTATACTTGATTATTTAAAACTTCATCGAAAAAGCCAATTATACAAAATGAACTTTATTCAAATGACGTCATCGGAATATAAATCGTCTGCCGCTTTATGTAAAATTAATGAATATTTCATTGATATCACTTATATTCCAGATTTCACAGCTAATTAATTGTGAGGAAAAGAATCAGTAATTCTCATACAACTCACTTTATAATTGCTTGATTTTTTTACTTCCTGCATGCGTTAAAATTTGACTGTGTAGAAATAATCAAATTTTTGTGATCATTTAAAATAAAAAATATTGTAATTGCATTGGCACAGAATTTAGATACACAGATAATACGCAAAAACAAAGCGGTTTTAGGAAGGGTGCAACACCAAATATAAATTTAAACGATCTTTAAACATCAACATTTAATCATGATTTTTAAACAGCGAAAAACAATGCATGCCATATTTTATTTTGCAACAAAGCACGTGATCTCTTCATATATCATGGGTGTTATTATTATTTCAATTTTTCTTTAAAAAACTACTTTACATATTTTGATGAAATTTTTTGTACATTTTATGTGATAATTTGAATATTTAATAAAATTTTCGAAGCTATTTTTAATGTTTAGCAAATGTTTAGCAAATGTTTAGCTGAATCATAGCAATTTTTAATGTTTTAGCAAAATGTAAACAACACAAGCGATTGCAAGACGAGTTGTATATGTAATGCTGAATATTTTAACACAAAATTATTTAGCTCTGGAGTCTGGAATATAAGTGATATGAATGGAATATTCATAGATTTTATTTAGATAGAGAAACAAGCGATTTTATAGCATTGACTTTTTTGATAAAATTTTAAGTTTCCAATTATTGCACTATAGTATTTTTATAAATGTTTAAATAAAATTGCATTTCAGTTGGAAAGTGTTTCACAATCAATGCTTTATGCATGATTAATCTTTCTCGTTAATTTAAGAATTTTATTGCTTAGTTAATTAGTTAATTATTAATTAATTATTAGTTAATTTTTGTTGCTTAAAATGTGTCTGAAAAATTAAGTCACATAGGGTTCACTATACTCCATATTTTCAAACCGGTTTAAATCCAAAACTAATTGGGTGATATTATTCATTTATAGTCCCGTATGTACCACACACCGTCTCCACATCATACAAAAATTCCATTTTAATAAAGTCATCGTTACGGCAGTTGTCATACAAACGGATAGACAGACAGAATCAACAAAGTCACAAAAACTTTACAACTATGTTGGGAGGTGTTAAAAACGAAAAAGAAAGCATTTTCGCATATACAGCAAATCCCAAACCCCCCACCAATAAATCTGATAAAAACTAATAAGTACTACACGTTCATCCCTATTTTATTCTTCTGCTTCTGTAACTATGATTATTGATTACCAACAGGTGCTCTTAGAATGATAAAAATAGTGAAACTTTTTATGTTTGCACAGCTAATTACAAGCCCAGTGCTTGCGTTGCAGAGTTTAGTGTTCAACTCAATCCGTTCGTAAATAGGACGAAGAGAAATTTGTTGGGAGACATCGATTGTACCTGGGTGCAGAAATTAACTCCGGAAAATCCTGTTAAAAGATTATAGTGGAGAGCTCGATAAGCACAAGTGCTGTTGCAGGTGTCTTGCTTGTAGAATATTCTATGTTTGGAATTGCGTACGTAGCTAATGGGGGTTATATTGACTTCGAATATAATTAAGGCATATTTAACGTGATCTATTTATGTTTTGAACGCGTGAGAAAGATGTTACATTATTGATGAAAGATATACATTTTGAATTATGAGGAACATTTTATTATAAAACATACACACTGTATAATTCAGATATGTGATTGAATGTAAAATGTAGAGAGAAACATATAAATACTTTAAAAAAAATCTGATGTGGGCAACACATGACTTTCCTTATATGATGTAATGAATTTACTACTTTTACAGTAAAAAAATAGGATTTTCTTATAGTAGATACTAATATTCTTTCCAAGATATTGAATTTTCGACAATTAGTCGTCATTTTCATTGATTTAGCATCATTTTTATCCATTTGGCAAGATTTTCATTAATTTGGCAACATTTCAAAAAAGTCGCCAAGTTGGCGACATTCCACCAAATTCGTCGCCAAAATCTCGCCAAGCGTTATGCACTAAGAAAGAAGTTAGTCTTACAACAGATAAATAACTATTTGCGTTCAAATACAAAAGTATTATTCAAAGTATATTTTTTCATGAATGGAAAGAGCTAGATCCACGAGAATGATGTCACTCTATTTATCGCATGGTATTACATATGAAAAGTGAACATGTTTCTCAATAGAAATTTTTTTTTTTATGCGACTTTTTCATAATTTTTTTGAAAAATGTACAATATCTCGAGAACGGTTCATATTATCGTTCTAAAATTTATGCCAATCGTTTTCTAATGAAAAATTACATAAGAAATGTCTATTTGCGTAACTTTATTAGCGGTTTTGATTTTTTGACGATTTTTTCAAAATTTCATTCGAAAATTTAGGGGGGTTCTGAACATTCGATTACGTATAAAAACAATAGGCTTCCAGTGTTTACGGATTGTGATTTTTGTACCAAATTTGGTTCGAATCGGTCCATTCGTTCGTCAGTTATCGTCTCCACAGACTCACTGACACACACACACACACACACATACTTTCACACACACACACATACACACACACAGACATCACTTCAAAAATGTTTGTATCGTGATCAGGGATACTTGAAACGTGCTCTCCCGTCGAAAACTCGAATTCGAATTTTCGACCCCGTCACAATACTTTCCTTATACATTATGTATATAAGGAAAGTAAAAAGGTGGCACATAATGATTATTTTAAGGAAGTATGGACTGCTTTATTCTCACAAGCAACAGTTTTATTTATTGTGGTGTAAAATGTCCTGGGATTATATCTCAATCTGGAAATTTGATGTATAAGACTGGAGATAAAAATAATGGCCTTTCCTCAACCGTTTCGGTTGACATACGATAAAAACTTCGCTAAAATGATATTGATACGATGATGCCTTTTCTGACGCTATACAAACAAACAAATTTCAAGCATAAGACCGAAATTCTACTTTCAAGCTAAGATATGAGCAACATTACTGTGGAGATGGTAATATTACATATTTAATAGTAATTTTGAAAGTGAAGTTTTACCTAGATTCAGAAAAAATGTCAAATATGTTGATGCAGCATAATTTAAATAGAAGAGAGTGGATTCTTCTTAGTATGTGGTGCTACAGCATTCTGCACAGGGCTCTGTTAGAGCCCTGTGCAGAAGAGATCCATACTTCTAAAGTCCTGCTTCTAGAGCCCTGCTTCTAAAGCCTTGTTTTTAGAGCCCTGCCTCTACAGGCTCCGATAGCCCAATTAATGTGTCTTCTATCTAGAGAGACAGTCTACCAGTTTTGTACCTCAATTATCTCCTTCTTTGACCCAGACCGTCATATTAATTATGGCGGAAATATGATTATTTTCGTCTTCTTTTATTGAGACTTAGGAGAAATCTAAGCATTCTAGACTTTTTTCTTTTTCGACCCAAACCGTCCGACCCACCCGAAAGTGTTGTTATTGAGACCCAGACTGTCCGACCTACCAGAAAGGTGTAAGGTAACCTTTTGGACGGCCGGGAAGTCTACACGAAAGTGTAAAGTATCTGTTTGGATGACCGGAAATATGCCACCCAATTTCGACCGGAAACCAGTGGGGGTGGCATCCCAGGTACCAAGCTCTTCTTCTCCTAAAACCACCTGTCGGAAGGACTTACGGACCCATATATGTAACTTACCCATAATCCGCGTGAATACGGGTACAGTTTGGGCAGTGCCAGGAATCGAACTCGGGTTGTCCAAGTGATAACCTCTTGTTTGTCCCACCCCGGACTCCAAGCGTCTCCATATACCAGACCGCATGGCTCGCCAAAGAGGCAGAGAAGTGACTCCAAGCGTCTTTTTATTCTTTGTGACGATACCCAACTGCCTTAGGTATGGTGATGGAATCTTTCCCTCCTCCAAAATCTTTCTGATTTGGAAAAGGTCAATAATTTGTTCCTAGGATATGCATATTGTGATTTCCATAATAGTTCCAGCCATTTAATTTTGCAAACTTTTATGACACTAGTAATCTGGGATTCCTTATAGAGCTCGCACAACGGATGATTAGAATGTATGCACTGCTACAAGGTGAAATTTAACATAATAAAGAAATTACTTACTCACCCATTGTGTCTCCTACTTAAGCTCGGTGATGGATAATGGAGTTAATTAAATCAGACTAGACGTCTGGATTGTGTAATTAATTATTCAATATTTTGTGGCCACGATTTTATTAAACACATGATCATAATATTAAAGCAAATGTACTAAGGATTTCATACACTCAATAAAAATTACTCACGTGGATCTCAAAATTAACCTTACCAAAAATTAATGTTCCTTATCTAATGTTTAAGTTTAGTGTAAATAAAAGAACTATTATAATGTCTACTAATCTTAACATTAATAGGGAATATAATTTCCTTAATTATTACTATACCTCTAACACGATGGATAAGTGAATAGTCAAGGAAGTATCCAGGACTATTCACTTATCCATGTAAAGTTCAGCTAACAGATTCAATTGAGATCTGGGATGTCGAACTGGTCTTTAGGACTCCCAAGGTTGTCGTCATGGGCTGGTCAGTGCCGAAGTTCATCTCCACGGAGGATATACTATACTGCCATGGTAGTTTTAAGGGGTATGATCAATCTGGGGCAAGGTCGGGTATTACCGTCTCTTGAATCTAACGTAGACTGATTAGTACGGGCATATGCAACGGATTTATTTATGTTCTGCGTTGAGTCATATGTTAAAATCTTGTAATCACATCGGCATCGCATAGCTGACTTGATACTGCGTCATGATATGCTGATGTTTAGACAACCGGAACATGTAGAAATATTTTATCCGGCAAGTTGCTCGTATCACAAATAAAATTCTTTAAAAACAATAAAATACCGATAGATTGCCTCGATTTAGTTATGATGCATGAAGTCATAGTGGTGAATCGGAGTAGACACACCGTCCATCTCCAGAGCTGCCAGATTACTGCTTTGTTAAAGAAGACGTTTTAAAATTATACATGTAGATCCATCATTGAGTAATTTTACATAAGAAAAGAGTAATAATGGACAATATCCGCTCAATTTTGGCGCATGTACAGGCTATATTTCCCTCATGTGATTTTGGCGTATATACATATAGCCTATATTTTCCTAATGTGATTTTTTCTGTGTGGCGTACATACAGCCTATATTTTCCTACGTTGATATGACTTTAGACCGCATTAGGTTCTGTTTTAACTTACTAGCGTCGTTAATACAAGATATTTATAGCCTCGATATCCATTTTTAAAGAGAGATCCAGTATCTTAATCAATTTAGCCTGTTCCTGATATGTGTGTCGTCACACGCCAGGTATTGGCGCTATATAGACCGATCTCGTAAAGTGGAGTAAATAAAGAAATACATAATACCAGTAATTAAAATGAAGAGGCTTAATTTTAAACAATAACAAAGAATTTATTTCATTAAGACAAACCTTATTTAATAACTATTAACATCTGGTAAATTTCATATACCAACATCTTTAGTGTAGTACATTAAGACAATCAAATCTCCTCATTCTATGATCATAATATGAGCATTACAATTATTAACCTATTAATGTGCATTAACTCACTATTCTTACTAGCCTACGTCTTAATGGCCCAGGTTAACCTTATTTAGGAGGGTCAGAGAGATAATAATAATCAAAGTGCAAAAATATGTGTAGAATTGTCCTACCTCGATCATCTTTGCCGATGTCGGACTTTATGACCGCGCGCTCCGGCTCTGTCCCGTGGGCTCGCTCTCTCCGAGATCCGTCGCTCTTGCGACCTCTTCTTTTCACTCCCAAAATTCAAGTCCTCGATTTCAAAAACTTAAAGTCCAAAGTTGCTCTCTGTCTCTACCCCCTTAACAAGGCGCCCCTGTCCATAATTGGCTAAGTAAATTAAGGGCTACGCCCTTCAGGCTATATTATTGGTCAAGGCCCCCCTGAAATATGAGATATGCAGTCTCCAGTTTTAAAATCGTTGAAAGTTCTCACGAGAATTTTCCCAAGGTTCGAGTGATATTAATTGACTCTGGGGTCAAGAAGTTCAACCCCTTCCGTTTGTTGTAACACCTCACGCTGACATGAACTTGAGAAGCACCCTCTCTTTTCGAAATGAATGTCCGGTGCAGCTGCGTTCGAGGGAATGTTACAAAAATTGCCTCACTTCATGAGGGACCGTCTTCTTAGGTCCACTTCCTCTTTCAAAAGAGCAATGTTATATTGGGAATTGAAAATTACAATATAACAATTACCCTTCTTCCCCCCCCAAAATTTTGGTGGGAAAAAAGCCAATTACAAAAGTGCCAGCTCATAGTTGCTGCATGCGTGTCCACTGTGTAGTCCAACAACTCGTCTTGCTCTCATCTGTATCTACTGTAAAAATGTACTATATACACATATACACAAATCATATTATCATATATATACTCTTATATGCCATCAAAAGAACACGGAAATACTATACAAAATACAATTCTCAATGTGTCTGAAAATGACGATATCTGTGTCGTTCAGTTGTACTTATTATCGATTAAAAGTCTATTCATGTAAGCACAAGTTCGTCCACTGGTGATATGTCTTTTTTTTTTTTTTTTTTAAACAATATAGTTCCACACAAGTTCAAGGTGTATATCTGTAAAATTGTTCACTTATGATAACCAAAGTCACTTTGACCGTCACTTGGATAATTGTTGGGATCAGGGACTTACGCATATGGTCCCTAATAATATCACTTTGTCCCCTTGTAGTTATGGTGGAAAGTGTAAAATATCTTTCCTTTGGAAAAAAAACACTGATATCACTGCACACTTGGAAACCGCTGAAATGTAAATCGCTCCACTGCTGGAACTCGTTGCAGAACTGGATCGCTGTCTAACTGGAATTCGCTGAACTGTAAGGCGCTGAACTGCTGGAACTCGCTGAAGGACTGGACCGCTGTCTAACTGGAATTCGCTGAACTGTAAGGCGCTGAACTGCTGGAACTCGCTGAAGGATTGGACCGCTGTCTAACTGGAATTCGCTGAACTGTAAGGCGCTGAACTGCTGGAGTCGCTGACCAAATGATAATCTTTGTGCACCCGGAATCGTTGAGCACTCGGAATCTCTGATCAACAGGAATTGCTGACCATTTGAGAATCGTTAGGCAACCGGATCTGTACGCTGTCTCATGTTTTGTTTAGGACAATCAATACATATACATTACACTCAAGCTTATTAAAATACTCTCTTCTCTTAAAACTCCCTTAAGTATCATTTTTTTATAAATTCAATTTCTATAATTTTAATTTGTCACCCGGCACACGAAACATTACAAAAAAAAACTCTCTTTTTTTTTTCTTCAAACTCCTTTTAAATTTGTTAACACTCTCAAAAATTGCCCCATTGAAATTTCTACACTTTATCTACTTTAAATCCTTCCATATACTATATACATTTTTTACTTAAATTTGCTACTCTCTTCAAACTTAAATTTTTCAAATTCCTACTATTTATTTATTTTACATTTCTCTACCTTATGTATATATATATATATATATATATATATATATATTTTTTTTTACATTATATACACTTCTTATCTAACATCCAATCCATCATGTGTTCTGAACCGGACATGCCATAAATATAACTCATGTACATATTTATAATAAAATACTTAAACAATTACATTATCCTCTCAAATACTATCAAAATAAGATTTATATAGGTTCAAAAATTTCCGCACAATACTTTAAAATTTTCCTACAAACTGAGATGACAGAAAAAAAAAAACCCATGTAATCATTTAATTATTATCCTACTGAAAATCTTATAACTCCCCTGCGATTCTATATTACACTATCCATAATTATACATTTTCTTTCACATATCCCCTGATTTAATCCAAATCTTATACTTGGATACGGAATTTCCCGAATTCCTTACATTATTCACTTTCCCACTTAATGAAACCATACTTAAATTTTTTGTAAATCTTATCACTCACTGAAATTCTCTCAATGCCTACAAAATTACGAATTTTCTCTCAAAAACCACCTAACTCAATTCAAATCCCATACTTGAATACCAAAATGTACATTTTCTTTTCTTATATCCCCTGTAATTGAATGCAAAGTCTCCTGAATTAATTCATTTCTCCTTTTGTGTAACATATATTCTAGCATCTAAATTCCCTGTTCAAACAGAAAAATCTAGTCCCCAGAGAAAATCACGTAGTGGTATACAAGGTCAACATGTCCTTCTGCCATTGTGTCATTTTCCCTGGAAAGCGGTCCCCTTTCTGGCCTGCGGCTAATACGGGCATTTCTTCGTGTAACTTCCCATGGCCAATTAGCTGTACAAATTTTTGAAGATGTCGTCTTGGCAAAATGGTACAAATTTTCTCGTCTACGTTTCCGCCATGTTGTGTAAAGTGTTTAGGACGACGGGATGTGCGCGTAGCAGTGTGTGTGATTGTCTGTGTTTCGCGACTCCTATGGATTACGCAAGGATTCATTTACCCCACGGATTAATTAAAATGCGGTTAGTGTCCTTTTGTTCTACCATTGTATTTTATTATTATATCATGTTTATTCCCGCGTTCTAGCGTTACCTTCGAAAGTTCGTCTCTCTCAAAAATTTTATATGTGCGACCCATTCAAAATATATGTAGAAACGCTTTTTTTTTTTTTTCAAATGCTTTTTATTTAATCTACAATTCGCGTATGTTTATTAAAATTATCTATTCATTTTAAATTATAATTTGCGTATAATTTTCATTACCATTATATTTTTTCTTTGAACTGCCATTATGATTTTTAATTAAAATTCTCTATCCATTTTAAACTCTAATTTTAATTTTTAATTACCCATTGTTTAGTTATTTGAATTACAATTTTTATTTTTAATTATGAATTATTTATTTATTTAAACTAGAAAAAAAAAATTTGTTTTTCTTTTTTTCTTTTTTTTTTTTTTTTTTATTTACCAATTATCTAATTATTTTAAACTATAATTCTATAACTCCTATTTCCTCACGCGTATTCATCCAACAATGGTTGATCAATCCGCTAATTAAATGAAGAGCGCGTGGAGAAAGTTTACTTTTGTTTTAAAATTTCACTGTTCTTTGAAAAGAGTTTTTTTTTTTTTTTTTAGAAATTCAAAATATCCCTTTATTTAATATTCCTAAATATCTTATCCATCGAAATTTTTATTGCCTGGAAATCAAAGTTCTCTTAAAAAAAAACCTTCTTTTTATAGAGTTATAACGACTTTTTATAGAATTCTAACGATGTCCCCCTTTTGCTTTTTTTTTTTTTTTGAAATGTGACGTATCTTCTCTGTTATTTATGTTCTTTCCAAAATTTGAATTTAATATATCCACATCTTTAACCTATCAACCCTAAAATTTCTTTTGTCCTACAACGATACTTGTTATTTATTTTGTAACAATTATTTATTTTTTTAAATCACAATTTTTATTCATAATTCCCAATTATTTATAGTTCCATATTTATTTAAACTTTCTTGTTCATTTAAACTTTCAACTAATTAATGTATGATTTATTTAAAATTTCCTCAATTTTTTTTTTTTTTTTTCACAATTTGTTTACACTTTCTTAATTAATGTAATACTTATTTCCATTTCTTTAATTTATAATTCAATGTTTATTTAAAATTTCCTTTATTTACAATCCAATATTTATTTAAAATTTGCGTTCCATCTTTCGCGTTGCATTTTGTGAATGGCGATTTTTCTTTGTTACTAACATTCTCAAAATTTTGAATCACGGTTTGTCCGCGTTCTTACCTATGTTTAAACTTCTTTCGTGTTTTAATTGAATCAATTTAAATTTAAATTCTTTAAAGATCTCAAATCATATCTGTGTTTCGGCCTAACCGGTGTTGGAAGAAGTACTGTGCGTGAACAATTTGTACTGCTTATATCGTCCCCTTGTGAATTTCCCGCTGATTCATCTTTCCCCTGAACGTTTTCCATCTGTATACATCCCCCATCCACTTGTGTTGGTCCCTCTTGCGCATCTCGTTCTATTTCTCCCGCCTTTTCATTCGTGTTTGCTTCAATTCGTGTACCGTCCCCCTGTTCTGAAAGTTCCAAATTCTCGTGTGTTTCTAGCGTGCTATGTCTGCCTGATTCCCCCCCTGCTGAAAGAATGTTTGCGTTCGGAGAGTCTTTTGGAGGGATGATTGCATTCTCTCGTGCGCTCTGAGTTGTTTCGTTTTGTACTTGTGCGGTAACTGGTTTCGCGGATCCAAGAGTAAGAGTGTTTTCGTGCGTATGGTGTGGTTTCGCGTTATGTGCACTGGTTTGACAAGACTCTCTGTACTGTCCGTTTGCTATTTCCTCTTCCAACATGATAAACGGAATATTCTCATTTTGACCGTGGTCTTTCTTTAGTTCCGGTTTCGGTTCAGAGTTTTGTGCGTTTTTAGGAGTGGGGAGAAGAGGTGACTTGTATTTGTTTATGTAGGGCATTTTTAGATGTGGCTTGCGGTCGGGAAGAGTCCTTAATCTATTTATGTGGGCTTTTATGATTTTAGAATTTGGTTTGTCACACAGTTTTATTTCATATATAAATCTATTTATTCTATTAATTACTCGATAAGGTCCCGTGTGGTTCCCCTTTTTATACCGATTATTATTGTTTTCCATGAACACCCTTGACCCGATTTCCAAATCCCTGAATTTAGCTCTTTGGAGTTGTTGACTTTCTTGGCGTTCTTTCGCGAGAATTAAATTTTTATTTGCCTCCTTAAATGCGTTATTCATCACTGTTATTTTTTTTTATATATAATCCTGATATGTTGTTTCTGTATTATTTTCTGTTACATTAGTTTCAAAAAAAGTTGGAAGGTCTCTTCCAAAAAAAAGAAAGTTTGGTGTTTCTTTGGTGCTTGAATGTACCGTCGCGTTGTACACAGCTACGTGGCATTGTACTGCAGTATCCCAGTATGGCGAATTCTCCGCTAATGTCGCTAAGGTGTGTTTCAATTGTTTGTTAGTAACCTCCACTATACCGTTAACCCATGGCGAACGTACCGATGCTATTCTGGCAACTATTCCGAGTTTCTCTGTCATAATTTGATGTATATTAGATGTAAATTGAGAGCCTGCGTCCGATAACACCGTCTTAGGACATCCCCAATTCATAAAGTAATTTAAGAGTCTATCAGCAACCGTAGTGGCCGTTATATCCGGGATAGGAAACATTTGTATATATTTGGAGAAGTGGTCTACCACCGATAACACATATTTATTATTTGAAGTGCTAGTTTGAAACGGTCCGCAAATGTCTGTCGACAAAATTTGCACGGGCCCATCAGGTATAGGATTTCTTCCCAGGGGAACGGGCTGATTTTTTCCCTTTTTCTTTCTACACTGTTCGCAAGATGTAATAAAATTTTGTGTGTCACTGTACATACCCGTCCAAAAATATCTGTCCGATAAAAGTTTATAAGTTTTATCGATCCCTGCATGTGTTACATGTGTAATCGCTAAAATTTCTTTCTGTAAATTTCTGGGTATAACTATAGTTTTGTTCAAATTGTCTCTCCAAGGTCTGTCCTTCCAGTTTCCTACGTGCATTAATAAATTAGTTTCCTCGTCAATATATAATGTGTCATAATGTTTACCCTCTTTAAAATTCCGGTTTTGTAAATTTTCTCTGATTATTTTTAATTTTGGATCTTTAATTTGTTCCTCTAAAATTCTATCTAATGCCGGGATTTCTGTTATTGTGTTTATCTGTGCAATATAGACACTATCCTCATTCACATATCCATTTCTTTTCACCGTGTTTTCTCCCTTAATTTGTTCTATCAGGTTAATTTCTCCCCTTGGATTCTCAATGTTTTGTTTTCCCTCATTCTGCTCTGTTTGTTTATTTTCAAAATCATCTCTACTTAAAAAATCCGCTAATAAATTATCTTTACCCGGGACGTGAATAAATTCATAATCATATTCAGATATCTCTAAAAGCCACCTCTGTAATACGCTGGGTGGGTTTTGTATTTTTAAATGCTGTCCCAAAGGTAAATGGTCAGAAAGCACAAAAAACTTTCGTCCGAAAAGAAAATTCCTAAAAAATTTCATTCCCTGATGCATAGCAAGTAATTCAATTTTCATGGCCGGGTATTTTTGCTCCTGTATCGATAATTTCCTGCTAAAATATGCAATCGGTTTTAAAATTCCCTCTCTGTATTGTAAAAGAGCGCCTCCTATGGACTGAATGCTGCCATCGATATTCAGATAAAAGTCTTTGTCAAAATCTGGCTGTATAAGTAATGGTTTCTTGAAAAAACATTCTTGGAGTTCCTGGAATGCCTCCTCACATTTATTATCCCATTTAAATTTATTATCCTTTCTTGTTAAGTCTGATAAAACCGCGGTTAATTGAGCATAATTTTTTATTGAATTTCTGTAAAAATTACAAATGCCTAAAAATCTTTTTAATTTTCTTAATGTTTTTGGTACTGGAAAAGAAGTGATTTTGTTTATATTTTCATCTGTTGGTGTAATGCCTTTTTGACTAATTTCAAATCCTAAATATGCTACTTTTTCTACAAAAAATTTACATTTGCTGGGTGTCAGAGTTAGGTTGTATTTTCTTAATTTATCGAATACTAATTTTAATTTATGTATTAATTCTGAATAAGAGTTAGCCGGGATTATTATGTCGTCGATGTAAGCTTGTATGTTTTCCTCTCTTAAGTCCGCTAAAATGGTGTCCATAACCTGTTGAAAAATTGGAGCGGAGCTTACATGTCCAAAAACGAGTCTTTCAAATTGGTAGTTGCCATAGGGCGTTGTAAAAGCAAATAATTCTTTTGTGTCTTCAGGTAAAACCAATTGGTTGAATGCACTATGAAAATCCAGTTTCGAATAGTATCTATGTCCGGCTAATTTAGTTATAATTTCATTTACACGGGGAATTTTGTAAGGAAAAAGAGTGGATATGTTATTAATTAATCTCAGATCTAAACATAAACGGTACTCTCCACTTGTTTTACGCACTAAAATCATCGGCGATGCAAAATTTGATTTTGTTCTGGCAATTATCCCTGCTTCTTCTAACTCTTTTAATTGATTTTTTGCGGTATCCTGCAGTGCGTACGGAACGTCGTATGGCCTGGAACGTATTGCGTGGTCATGTGCAAGCTTTATCACCGGTTTTACGATGTCCGTCGCTCCTAAAGTTTTTAATGATTTTGAAAAAACGTCCGAATATTGCATTACAAATTTGAGGAAATCTTGTTTAATGTTTGGGTCCATGTGGTCAGTATTAAAATCTTCTGTTTTCAAATCTTTTTTTCTTTCTTCAATTATCTCCGGTTTAGCCTGTATTAAATTTATCATCTCTTCGTATTTATGTGTCCGTTCACTAATTTCTGGTTCTTTAATGTCCTGTTGTTGTATCGTAAAATCTGTCGTAATGTTTCCTAAAGCCATGTTTTTATTTAATGTAATTGTCGCATTCGTGTTATTCTGAACTTCAATTTTAATTTTGTTCTCATTCATGTGGTGTATTCCATAATTCATTACAATGTATGATTTTTCTTTGGGTTCGAACAAAACCTCTGTTCCATTTTCTAGACTTTCCTCACTATATACTACAACATTCTCCCTCGAATTCGGTTTGATTTCTACTTTTCTTAAAATTTTGGCTAGATTCGGTCTTTCCTGTATTATCTCATTTATTTGTCTATCAATTTGCCTATCAGAATTTAAAATTATTTCTATGTCGCCCATCTTCAGAATGTTCTTTTGTGTATTCAAAATGGCTTGATTTTTCTGTAAAAAGTCAAAACCCAATACTCCCTTAAATTTTTGTGTAAATCTTGCTGTTGTGACAAAAAAAATATGTTTGAACTGTTTTCCCTGAATTTTAAATGGAATTTCCACAGTCTTTATATATTCAATACTATGTCCTGTTAAAGTTGATATTGTAACACTCCTTGACACATATTTAATTTTGACATTATCTTTAATTTTATTGAACAATTCTAATGATAATACACTAACGCTCGCTCCAGAGTCTATCATGAGTTCGCTTTGTATATTTTTAAATTGAGCTATTATTGTTGGCAATTCTGTTTTTTCAATTTGTTCTCCTACAGATGCAATCGTTTCCTCATGTTTTTCAGTACTTTCATCGTTATGTATCTCCAATTTCTTATTTTCTGTTTGTACAGGAATTTCAATTTTTCTCGGGAACTTTACCCTGTAATTTTTCTCTCTTTGTAAGTTATTATTTAAAGCTCCCACAATTAGTTTAAATTATCTCTTCTATTAGGGAAATTTCTGTATTCAAATCTTGTATTCATCTCTCTCCCATTGTTTCTTTGCCCGCCCGATTCTCTGATTCTGTTTTGGTTTGACTCGTCCCTATTATATCGTTGTTCCCTAGAAAATCTACTTTGTGGAGGGGGTGCTGCATAGTAATTTCTGCTCTGTTGATAGTTTCCAAAGGCGTGGTTTGGCCTATAATCGTATGTGTCCGGCTGGGAGGGGTAAGTTCTGTGGTCATCATACGGCTGGGTTTGAAATGAGTGGGGAGGAGACTGTATTTGATTATGCCACTGTGTCCTCGCGTTGTTTATGTTTTGACTCTGTGTTTGTTTAAAATGATCAGCTTTGTATATTCGGCATTCTCTCATGAAATGTCCCTGTTTATTACAGTAGTGGCATGTTACGAGTTTTTTTGTTTGTGTCGTGGGAATTTGTACTTTTTCTTGGATTTTTAATGTGTTTATTTCTTGGGTAATTGAATTTAAAATATGTGCGTTAAATTCCTGTTGCTCTTTGCGGAGCGTCTCAATTTCTTGTCTATATGTAGCACTATTTACATTTGCCGTTATCGCAGCTAAATTTGCCTGTTCCAAGTTTGTGGCTATTTTTACAGCTTCATCAAAATTTTGTGCATTAGTTTTTATTATTTCTTTCTGGAATTCAGGTGTTACCGCCTCTAAGAATTTACTTAACCTTAATTTATCCATAATCTGTTGTGTCGCTTCACTGTGCTCTGTGTCGCCAATATAATTTAAAGTTAGTGTTGTTATTCTGTGTGCTAGCTGCTTAATCGTTTCTCCCTGTGTCTGTTTTGCGGTCGTGAAAAGGATCTGATTTGTTGTAATGTTCGGTTTTTCTGTAAAGAACTCTAATAACCTATCCCTAAATTTTTCGAAAGATGTTTCCCTTCTTAATTCTTGTGACCCTATATAAAATTTTCTTGCATTCCCTCTTAACCGCGATTTCACAATTGCTAACTTTTCCTCCTCTGACCAATCCCCCAAGCTGCTTAAAGATTTGATCTGGTCAAAAAAAATTTCTACATCATTCTCTATGCCATTGCATTCCCCTAATAGGTGTATAAGTCCTGGTAACCTGCCCCTCGTTGCTGGATGATTTTCTCCGCTTTCCGTCATTCTAAATTTCACTTTCTCGCAAAAATTCTATATCTAAAATTATCTCCTGTTTTTACACCTCAAAATGTTCCCCCAAAATATTTAAATACAATATCACATAAATTCAAAAACATAATTCTAATCATTTCACTATCTACGCATGCAAATACTTCAATCCTCATAATTAACTCCTCAAATATTACACAAATATTTATATAATTCAAAAGTTTCTTAAAAGCTTCAAGTTCCCTAATAATTATATTTTCACATACAATATGGCATGTCTCATTGAGAACACATAATGATTCATCACTTTGTTTGCTTCTCATACTGTGAAATAAATTTTCTTAAGTTTATTTATATTTATTTTAATTTTAAAATTATTTCTTTAATTTAATCCTTATTTTACACAAAAAAAAATTTTATTCAATATTTTCATTTTTCATTAATTCCAAATATTTTTATTCTCTTCATTAAAATTTAAATTCTGGCATATAACAGGTCTAAAACAGCAAAGTCGCCAGAAGGGTGAAATAATTTTGAATCCAGGTTTGATTGGTCATGAGCACCAATATGATAAGGGTGCAATAATTTTGAGTCCAGGTTCGAAACTGGTTTAAACGGCACCAAAATGATATGTGAGCAATAATTTTGAGTCCAGATTCGACTGGTCACGGGCGCCAAAATGATATGTGAGCAATAATTTTGAGTCCAGATTCGACTGGTCACGGGCGCCAAAATGATATGTGAGCAATAATTTTGAGTCCAGATTCGACTGGTCACGGGCGCCAAAATGATATGTGTGTCGTCACACGCCAGGTATTGGCGCTATATAGACCGATCTCGTAAAGTGGAGTAAATAAAGAAATACATAATACCAGTAATTAAAATGAAGAGGCTTAATTTTAAACAATAACAAAGAATTTATTTCATTAAGACAAACCTTATTTAATAACTATTAACATCTGGTAAATTTCATATACCAACATCTTTAGTGTAGTACATTAAGACAATCAAATCTCCTCATTCTATGATCATAATATGAGCATTACAATTATTAACCTATTAATGTGCATTAACTCACTATTCTTACTAGCCTACGTCTTAATGGCCCAGGTTAACCTTATTTAGGAGGGTCAGAGAGATAATAATAATCAAAGTGCAAAAATATGTGTAGAATTGTCCTACCTCGATCATCTTTGCCGATGTCGGACTTTATGACCGCGCGCTCCGGCTCTGTCCCGTGGGCTCGCTCTCTCCGAGATCCGTCGCTCTTGCGACCTCTTCTTTTCACTCCCAAAATTCAAGTCCTCGATTTCAAAAACTTAAAGTCCAAAGTTGCTCTCTGTCTCTACCCCCTTAACAAGGCGCCCCTGTCCATAATTGGCTAAGTAAATTAAGGGCTACGCCCTTCAGGCTATATTATTGGTCAAGGCCCCCCTGAAATATGAGATATGCAGTCTCCAGTTTTAAAATCGTTGAAAGTTCTCACGAGAATTTTCCCAAGGTTCGAGTGATATTAATTGACTCTGGGGTCAAGAAGTTCAACCCCTTCCGTTTGTTGTAACACCTCACGCTGACATGAACTTGAGAAGCACCCTCTCTTTTCGAAATGAATGTCCGGTGCAGCTGCGTTCGAGGGAATGTTACAAAAATTGCCTCACTTCATGAGGGACCGTCTTCTTAGGTCCACTTCCTCTTTCAAAAGAGCAATGTTATATTGGGAATTGAAAATTACAATATAACAGTTCCTTCTGTAGGGAATTTGACGACCACTACAGATAAACAAGAAAACCCAGGCTCTCCTATAATGAAATCGAAATGTATTTTGGGCTCTGGCGTATTAATTTGGATCTATCTCTGATACAGTAAAATTTGAGATCTGTCCCCAACAAGAGTAAAATACAATCTGGTAAAACTTGAATTATTTGATTTTGCCTTTTTTTTAAAAGAGTATAAAAGAATAGAGTGTGATATGTCCTTGGTCTTTCATTAGTTCATGTGCTAGAGTGATATTTGCTTGGGACTAATTTTCCTGAGTTTATATATGAGCATTCAATTCCCCTTGTTTTTGACTCCCCAACTGCCGGGAGGTCTTCCTCTGTTTTCACGTAATTGCTTTTCTGTTTGACAGGGACTATACTTTTTGAAAGATTTGTTGCTCCAATATTATCCCTTTTTAAGGCACTTCTTTATAGAATTTTATGCTGAGTCTTTTCCTTGCCTGACCTCCACATTGGCAAAAGCACTAGTCCTATAATGTAATATGAGTGAAGCATTGTGTTAAAATGTGAAGCCTAAAATTAGCATTTACTTAGACAATGCCATTTCTCCCCCCACACACGGTACGTACTGGTATCACAATAGTAGGAATGAATTTGTGCTGAAAATTGTATTATGCACCATAACATGTGCCATACTCCGTTTTCACACACTGGACCAAAGATATTTCAGAGGTTTTTTCTCTCAAATATTTTAAGTTTGCTCTCTTGCAGTTTGTTGCATCTCCAGTATTTGCTGACATATCAAAAATAGGTGTATACGAGTTATATATATTTTAGCTTGGTTTTCAGACCGATTTGATACATTCTGAGTGATATTTTTTGTCCGTGGTACTCGTAGCATTTTTACCATCATCAATCTGTTAGCAACTTATGTTTTAGGATTATTATTAGTAGTAGCATATGTGGTGCTTGAAAAGAAAACAATAGTTGAAGTTATTTGAAGTTAATTAATTACATTGTGTTGATACTTGAAATGACGCTTTAACCCACCATATTATCTTTAGTGCGAGTCCTGAAATGGAATATTTATTAACATAATGCTACTCAATTAATTGCAACATTTTTTTTAACTTTAAAAATAACATTACTTTATTAGAAACACTCAAAATTCAATGCTTCGAGTGTAGCCTCTGGTGGTAAAAGAAAATGTTATATTTAAATTGATTGAAGTATGTATGTAATACTGTTTCTGTACGTTTACGTTTTTAATTTTTATGTTTCCTACATGTGAGTACTCACTCAAGACAGTCATGTAACATTATATTTTAATTAGCAAACTTTAATTATGATGTGTGTCTGATACTAGTAAATTAGTGTATAATTATAACTTTTACAAAATTAAATGGTTTTCTTTTCATCATCAGTACAAATCGTAAACTTATTTTAAACATTGACTATGTCTCACCCACAAAATAAAATGAATACATTTATCCTGTATCTCAATGCAAAATACCAGATCCAATAAATCTGGAAAAAAAATCAACAAAAACCATTTGTACTTTCATCTCTATTGATTTTTCTGCGTCTGTTTTTCTGCAGCAATGTTTACGAACAAGTGTTCTTAAGGTGATAAAAATGGTGGAACTTTTTCTGCTTTCACAGCCAAATTCAACTCCTAAGTTTATGTTGTACAATTTAGTGTTGAACGGCATCCCCTTGTAAACACGGTGAAATAGGAACTGTTGGGAATAAACAATTTCAGCCTGGTGTAGAAATTAATTCAGTTCGGAAAATTCTGTTAACAGCTTATAATGGAAAGTTAGATAAGGGTCTATTGCTGTTGCAGCTGCTTTGCTTGTTAAATGTCTGAAAACGTGTATAGAGCTAATGAGAGTTATATTGAGTTTGAATATAATTATAGTTAGTATGTTCTTTTGTTTATGTTTCAAATGGGGGATACAGATGTTACATTGTTATTGAAAGTTATAAATGCCGCATAAATAGTAACATTTTATTATTAAAATCTAAAAGTTATAAAGTTTAAAATTATATTAGTCTAAAATTATATTTGAATTATATTTTAATCTATAAATTTCATTCACAAGGCTGAAGCTGAAAAAAGGGAAATTAACGTTCTGGTTGACATGCAATAAGGGATTTTACCAAGATAATGATATGATAATGACATTCGTTCGTTCGTTACTAATTCCCCCGTGGTGAAGGAGCGCCTACGCACCATGTCCACAAGACCCCCCAGGGAATCCCATGGCGAAGGGGAGGAGATTTCCAGCTTCGCTTTTTTTATAGAGGCTCCCCGAAGGGCGGAAGTCTGACTTGGCCTCGACATGACAGCATCCATGCCCGCTGACGGGATTGGAACCCGCAATCCGGCAATCCAGCGATCAGACGTAAACGCACGCCCCTGACCGCTCGACCACCGGATCGGCGTAATGACATTAGTTACACTAAATTTAAACAATATGAACTTTCCAACATAAAAGCTGAAAAGCACTATAATATCTGCTAGTTTTAAGCTATATTGTGATTTACAAAAGATCAAGAAACATATTTAACTGTAACTTTAAAATTGAAGTTTTCCTGGTTGTGGAAATGCATTTGTAATGAGATGTAGTGAGATTGCTAAAATATGAGTTCACTTAACCCTTTCAGTCAAAGATCAATGCTTTAGTTCCTGGTCCTCCACAGTTTTGAGTTACATGAATTCTAATTTACATTTTATTTCAGTTAAATATGGGTCAATATGTTTGTGCGATTGAGCGTAATTCTTTCATTTTAATTTGTTTCCTTGGGAACTTATTGGAATATGTATTTTACGGTCTGATTTCTTTAAAACTTCTGATGTTTGTTTACAAAAAATTGTCTAATTTGAACCCAAATAACCATAATTTCTATTTTAAATTACGCATATCAATAAAATTAAATGAAAAAAAATAATTTGTTAAATTTATTTATTTAATGACTTTATTTATTGCTTCCGTTCAGTGAAAAGTGCATCTCTGAAAATCACTGGCAATGCCTAGGCAGCAATGTTTTTACGATGATACAAATTCTTCACGTTGCCACTCAGACACATTAATACTATATATGAAAACACATAATACGTTATTTAAATGCTTGATCTATGATTTCCTTTTCGATAAGTCATCTACAGAAGAAGGCATTTAATGTCATATCTCATTTGTTGATCTATATGTAGTTTTCTCAAACAAGGTGTCCAATGAATAGTCGTTTCCATTTATATATATTTATATTACTAAATTTATTATATATTTGGGAATTAATACTCCCATTTCCGAAAATTTTATAAATTCATTTCTATTAACACTATAAATCTCACGACCTTTGACCTATTACATTTTTACCTTTTTTTACATTCCCTGCAATACATGGTAATGTATAGGGAAAGTATTGGAATCATGTCGAAAATCGCAACTCGAGTTTTCGACGGATCTACACGTTTCGAGACCTCTAGAATACGAAAAAACTATTTTTAGCGTGACGTCTGTGTGTGTGTCTGTGTGTCTGTCTGTGCGTCTGTGTGTCTGTCTGTGTGTCTGTCTGTGCAGATTTTGTATCCACTCTAACTAAAAAACTAATGGACCGAATTTCACAAAATTTTGTAGGTAAGTTACTTTTGGGCGGGGCTGGTGCTGATTAGTTTTGGGTACGATTCGGAATAAAAGAACCCGCCTTTTTTGTGAAATGGTCCGCAAAAGCTTGTATCCACTGTAGCTGAAAAATTAACGGACCGAATTTCACAAAATTCGGTAGATGAGTCACGTATAGGTCACCCTGGTGCTGATTAGATTTTGGTACGATTCAGAAAAAAATAAACTGCCTTTTTTTGCAGAATGGCCCGCAAAAATCGTTCAAATCTAAACTAAAGAACTACGTATGCTCAAATATATCCATTAAATGCTTGCTTAATACGTAATTTTTAGCGAAGAAAATAATAAGACCAATCCCATTACATTAGGACTAGCCGTTCTCGAGATATTTTAGTTTTTCGTATTTTCTCTTCGCCACCTTTGAAAATAAGTCCGGTTACCGAATGAGAACGAAAATTGAATTAAAAGTGAAATAAATTTAATTAAAATAAAGAGAACATGGATATAAGTCTGCAGGGAAAGTCATGTGCTGCCCACATCAGATTTTTTAATATAGAATAGTAATAAAACATAAATGGAAAATGGAATAGAAATACATTTTACCCATACCAAATACAAAATTTCATATCCAATAAATCTGATAAAATTCAATAAAACCCATTCGTACTTCCTCATCGATTCTTCTGCATCTGTTTGCTTGCCGCAAATGCCAGCCAACAGGTGTTCTTAGGGTGATAAAAATGGCGGAACTTCTTCTATTTGAACAGCTGATTGCAACTTCTATGCTTGCGTTATAAAGTTTAGTGTTCAATGGAATGCCATCGTAAACAGAGCGGGAGGAAAGCTGTCGCGAGTCATTGATTGTAGCGGAGTGCAAAAATTAATTCATTCCGGCGCTAAAACCTTGTAATGAAGAATTCGATAAGCGCAAGTGCTGATGCAGGTGTTTTACTTCTTAAATACTCCATGGATGAAATTGTGTATTTTAAAGAGTTTAACTGGATTGTGTAATGAGAATTATACTGACTTCAAAAAATGTTGGAATGCTGTTAATAACGTGTTATTATAGTTACAGTGTAAAAGATATGTTGCAATGATGATAAATATATCCTAAACTGGATTAATAAGGATTTATCAGTGCAAAAGTTGCATTTCTGTGTTACAGATATGATATGATGTATTTGTATTACATTTGTTAAATTGAATATATTAAATAAGATTGAATTTGAAAGTATTCAGATTTACACTGAATTTATTTATATATATGGTTAATATGAAAGTTTGTGTTCGTCAAGGCATTTGTAATTATTAGAGAATTTTCATTCATGAAAACTTTAATTATGTACTCCAGATGTCACGTCATGTAAAATGTACTGGACTTACATATTTTGAAAATTAAGTACATTAATTACAGTATCTGTTTGAGTTTGAAAATATTCAGATGAAAACAGTTCAGAAAATCAGTTTTATGTGTGACAGAATATCTTTCTTTAAGGCTGAAGAATACTCTAAGCTGTGATAATAATGAATTGCTAAATGTGAAACCTGGAAGTCTATTTTCAATCTTATACACTTGGGATGTATTTACATGAGAAGCGTTTTCAAGATTTAAAACTTTTGTTACCGCATATGTTGGAAAGTGATATATTGAGAATATGGAAACAAATCAGAAAATATAACTTCTGATTAGAATTAAAAGCCAAATGCCAACTGTTATGAGCAAATAATAAATTAACTACACAACTTCTAAATGATTAGAAATTGATTTGAATTACGAAAACGAGTAGAGAAATTGAAATATATTTTCATACTTTCTAAATAAAGCAAATTGAAAAAATTATGTATTATATTGCAAATATACCTCAAAATCAAAAAATATATATTTATTATATACAACTCAGAATTTAATAATGTAGTAAAATCTCATGTTACTTATTGGTGAAGAGAGAATTTTACGTGTCATTGAACGATGAACAAGAAATATAAATATAGGAAATATATGAGAAATTACTTTTATTTAACTTTAATAAGTTTATGCATATAGTATAAAATAATTTTCATGCATTATAATGTAAATTAAATAGCTTAAAATGCTTAAATATAAGTTATAAATAGTGCAAGAATAAAAATGAAAATGTTAATTTTTTTTTTATAATACATGTTAAAATATTTATGGCGCGTTAAATGACAATCTAACAGAGACATTTATTAACTACCTGAAAACACTACATATATTTTCATTTTATATGTGAAAGATGAAAATTTTTGCATTCAAATGGATACTTTGAACTTTTGGCGTTGGATAATTGTAACAGTTAGGTAAGTCAATAGTCTTAAATATTTCGTAGAATGATTAGTATTTCTTTATTTTCCTTACATACATAGTATAATTTACAAAAAAAGGATTGTGACGGAGGTCATTAAAATTCGAGTTGTTGACGGAAGAGCACGTTTTAAGCATCCCTTAACTTCAATCGAACCTGTTTGAGGTGATGTTAGTGCGTACGTGTATGTGTGCCCGTGAGTCTGGGGAAACAAAATCTCACGAACGAATTGAGCTTTCCGAACCAAATTTGGCACCGGAATCACTATCAGTGAATACTGATATTAAACGCGATTGATAATGATATTAACCATATTGGTATTAAACGCGATCGAATATTCGGAAGATCCTCAAATTTCCGAACTAAATTTTGAAAAATTCATCAAAATACCAGAACCTCCAATAATGTTACGTAAATAATCATATGTTATGTAATTTTTTATTGGAAAAGATGGACACAAACTTTAAAACTCTAGCGTGAACCGTTCTCAAGATATTGCACTTTTTTAAAAAAACATTTATCAAAAAATGATATAAAATAAAAAAAAATATTAACTATTGTGAAATATGTTCACTTTTCATATGCAATATTATGCGAAAAATTTGTTAATGTCATTCTCGTTGATCTTCTACGTTTCATTAACAAGAGAATATACTTTGGATAACAGTTTTCTATTTTGACTCCTTAAAATTCGTTAACAGTCATTTATATATACTAATATATATATATATATAAGAAATTATTTTCTCTCCGTTAGTCAATAACGCTTAGCGATAAATTTGGTAAGGTTGGCGACTAATTTAACTGAATATTGTTCACCTGGCGATATGTTGACCCAGATTGAAAAAAAAATATCTCTAATATTGCAAAAATGACGCTAAGTTAAAGAAAATGACTCCAAATTGATGAATTTATTATTAAAATATTTTGATATATGGGCTATATTGCTTACTACGGATGCTATCGATATTGATAATTGTTAATATTGATAGCGAAATATAAGTTAATTGGGTGCTTCGAAATATTTGTACATATTGTCAACTGGGATAAAAATTACAAATTTACAATTTAACATTAAAACTCTGTGATTTGGGTTAATTACGTTGTTTGAGTTTTCTTTATCTTTTGCATTAAATGTTTACACAAAGTGTTTTTACTTATTAAGCTTTATTTCGTTTAGCAATGTAAGAATTTTAACGTCAGAAACAGTCGGCTTAATCGAAAATTAGTTCAGTTAGTTCCTGTGACGTTGTCGACCCTAAGTGAAAATTTTAGTCTTCTAGGTCACCGCCGAATTCTGTGGTGCCTAAAAAAAATATCTGAGCCTTCCTTTTTCTCAGCCCCAGGGGGTATAAAAATCTAGCTCCGTTAGATTCTGTCCAGTGAGCAATCCCCTCGGGGCGAGCCACCCATTGATGGTGGTTACGGATTTTCGCTCTGTAGCCTTGATCCTTCGCCTCTGAGGGGTATACTAATCCGAGAAACCGGCTGTCGAGGAACCGACCGTCGTATCGGTGAGGCAGTTAGGCCTCGAACTCTTCCAGGTGGTTGTGATCTCACGGACTGTGGCTATTCACACTCTGAGCCTAGATCCGACTGGCGACTGGGGTCGGGTTTGGCGGGTGTTCTTCGGACCCTGCCCGGCGAATGATTTCACCGATCACGCGACCGCGGCTGCGGCTTTGCTGGATGAGAGATCGCCCTGTTCGCGGCTTGCCTTAATACGGCGTAAACCTATCACGGTCGCCTGGCTTGTCCGTTTATTCCTGTCCAGTGAGCAATGCTATTAAATATAGGATTCATCCGTCTAGGTTTGCGAAAATTAAAATTTACTTTTTATTTTCAGTCAAACTTTCTATTTTTAAAACTATTAAAGATAGAACCAACATTTAACGGAGCTTTCAGAAAATGTCACTCTAAATACATACCCCACATGATAAAAATATATTTTTAATTAAAAAAATTAATATTATAAATATATTTTCGCCTTATTATTATCGGTAGATTTGGATAAGTTTTTTATTCTTTTACAGCCAAGCCAAATCTCAGATCGTTTATTCTATTAATCAGTTTAGTTTTTATCTGTGATTTGATATTCTATCTTTATTTACCCAAGATATTTATTTTCACAACATTTCCCAAAAGTCAGTCTGCGAAAAAATATTTTACAAGTGCTTCGTCAACTGGAATCAAAGTCTCATCAGGGAAAGGGTCCAGATTTATTTTAATACTCTCTGAAATCATCAATGGTTTCATGTTAAACGCTTCTGAAATGTTATAAGCCAAAAAATATGCCTGAGTTTATCACGGAGAAATGTATGGTGAATCGTATGAAGCCTGGTTTGGGGAAAAACTTCTTCGAACAAAACAATATGATCGTTATAGACAATGCTACTTATCATAATGCATATTCTGAAAACATCTACAAGAAAACGGATATACAAATATGGTTGAACAACAAAGTCAGCTCAAAATAAAAATATACCATAAAAGAAAACGACATACTAAATTTGTATGTTATAGCTGCTCCGGTTATTGAGTTATTTCCCTAAAACTAGTACATCTATATGGCGCATGCAGGACGGGCTAGACCGGGAAGGTTAAAAATGAAACTAAAATGTACCACAAAAGATAACAAAATACCAAATTTCATATTACTATGAGTAATGAATAAAAATGTTCAACATGAATTCTAAAAATCCTTAAATTGACATTATGAGCCGATTCATTTATGTTAATATTATTGTATATTTTTAATTTTATATATACATGAGTTTATATTCGCATTCTTAAGCAAATGTAATTCGATTGTATTTAGTATGATTATAATTAATCGTACTTTAGGAATACTCCGAGAGTGAAAAATCTGATGTGGGCAGCACTTGTTTTTTCCCTACAGACTTATCATTTATTCACTTATTGCAGATTATTATTATTATTATATTTATTATTATTATATTTATTGCAGACTTATCATATTATTCGTTCTCTTTTGATAACTGGACTTATTTTCAAAGGTAGCGTAGAGAAAATACGAAAACGCTAAAATATCTCGAGAATGGCTTGTCGTAGTGTAATGGGGTTGGTTTTATTCTTTTCTTCGTTAGAAATTATGTATTAAACAAGCATTTAAGGGATATATTTGAACATACGTGGTTTTTTATTTTAGATTTTGGCGATTCCTGCGGATCATTTTACAAGAAAAGGCAGGTTATTTTTTTCCGAATCATACCAAAATGTAATCAGCAACAGGGTGACTCGCAAGAGACTTATCTACCGAATTGTGTCATATTCGGTCCATTAGTTTTTCAGCTAGAGTGGATACAAGCTTTTGCGGGCCTATTCGCAAAAAAGGCGGGTCATTTTATCCCGAATTATACCCAAAACTAAGGAGCACCAGATTAGCCCACAAGTGACTTACCTACCAAATTTTATGAAATTCGGTCAATTAGTTTTTTAGTTAGGGCGGATACAAATCTGCACAGACAGACACACAGACACATAGACACACAGACAGACACAGACACAGACACACACACAGACAGAGACACAGACACACACACAGACGTCACGCTAAAAATAGTGTTTTCGTACTCTAGAGGTCTCGAAACGTGTAGATCCGTCGAAATCTCGAATTGCGATTTTCGGCATGATTCCAATACTTTCCCTATACATTACCAGGTATTGCTGGGAAAGTAAAAATCTGATGTGGGCAGCACATGACTTTTCCTACAGACTTATATTCACGTTCTATTTATTTAAATTAAATTTAATTCACTTTTAATTCAATTTTCGTTCTCATTTGAAAACTGGACTTATTTTCAAAAATGGTGTAGGAAAAATACGAAAAACTAAAATATCTCAAGAACGGCTAGTCCTAGTGTAATAGGGTTGGTCTTATTCTTTTCTTCGCTAAAAATTATGTATTAAACAAGCATTTAATGGCTATATTTGAGCATACGTAGTTCTTAAGTTTAGATTTTGATGATTTTTGCGGGCCATTTTGCGAAAAAATGCAGGTTATTTTTTTCCGAATTATACCAAAATCTAATCAGCACCAGGGTGGCCTACAAGCGACTTATCTACCAAATTTTGTGAAATTCGATCCATTAGTTTTTCAGTTAGAGTGGATACAAGCTTTTGCGGATCATTTCGCAAAAAAAGGCGGGTTTTTTTAACCCGAGTCATATCCAAAACTAATCAGCACGAGATTCGTGCACAAGTGACTTATCTACCAAATTTTATGAAATTCGGTCAATTAGTTTTTTAGTTAGAGTGGATACAAAATCTGCACACACAGACGTCACGCTAAAAATAGTTGTTTCGTATTCTAGAGGTCTCGAAACTTGTAGATCAGTCGAAAACTCGAGTTGCGATTTTCGACATGATTCCAATACTTTCCCTATACATTACCATGTATTGCAGGGAAAGTAAAAACGTATTTTACAATAATTCTCTGTCGCCAAAATCCACATCAGGTTCTTGACCTGGCAAACCAATCACCGGCAACTGAGCGAAAAGTCACTTGTGGACTGCACACCGCTTAAGGTTAGGTGTTCACTGAGTATAGTCTGTCTTTGCAATGTATGTGTCTACTCAAACTCAAAAACTATCTGCTCAAATTTTTAAAAAATAGCAAATCAGATTTATATACGTTACCTTGGCGAGTATTAAAGGCGATACAGCAAGGGAAAATAAACATTTCTACTTATTTACGAAAGCAGACGCGGTGATCGAACGGTCAAAGGAAAGCTTTTCCTAGTGATCATTCGGCTGCCGCGTTGTGGGTTCGAATCCCACTTGCAGACATGGATGTTGTGTCGTTGGGCGCGATGTGTTTCCGACCCCCACTGGTGCGTCGGGGCAACGTCATGTGACGGCTAACAGGTTTCACGGTTCTGGCCTTGTTATGAGTTATTGACTCTTCACATTATATGTATCGAGTTCGCTCTGTTTGTATAATGTTTGTCTTGTTCTTTGCCATTGGAAATAAAAAACTTAATAACGAAATGGCCCGAAATGAAAAAAAAAACTTTAAAATGAAATATGTTGCGTTTGCTTTAAATGAAATATGTTATGTTCGTTTTAAATGAAATGTGTTATGTTTGCTTTACATAAATAATGTTATGTGTGGTTTTATACGTAATGCTTGGGAAAAATACGAATAAAATCATATCCATCACGTTCCATCATTCCGCAGATAATTTACTTTTTCGAAAAATTTCTTGGTGTTAAAATGCGCCAAAAAATCAGCCTAAAATGATTTTTTTTATTTCTCCAAATCGCTAAAGTAAAAAAAATGAAAACATAATTTAAAAAAATCTTATGTGGGCAGTACATGGCTTTCCTTATATAATGCAATGGATTTACTAGTCTTACAGTAAAAAAAATAGGTTATTCTTATAGTAGATAATTATATTCTTTCCAAGATATTGAATTTCCGTCAGTTAATCGTATTTTTATTGATTTAGCGTCATTTTTATCCATTTGACGAGATTTTCGTTAATTTGGCAACATTAAAAAAAACTCGCCAAGTTGGTGATATTCCGCCAAATTCGTCGCCAAAATTTCGCCAAGCGTTATGGACGGAGAAATAAGTTTTTCTCATAGAAGATAAATGAATATTGGAGTTCAAATACAAATGCATTATTTAAAGTATATTTTCTCATGAATGGAACGAGCTAGATCCTCGAGAATGATGTCACTAAATTTATGGAATGATATTACATATGAAAAGTGAACATGTTTCTCAACAGTCAATATATTTTTTTAATTTAAGGGATTTTTTGATAAATTTGTTTGAAAAATGTGCAATGTTTTGTGAACGGTTCATGCTAGCATTCTAAAGTTTATGTCAATCGTTTTCTAAGGAAAATTTACATAAGAAATGTCTAATTTGGGTAACTTTTTTGAAAGGTTTTGATTTTTTGATGATTTTTTCAAATTTTCACTCGAAAATTTAGAACGGTTCTGAACATTCGATTGTGTTTAAAAACAATAAGCTTCTAGTATTCATGGATTGTAATCGTTGTATCAAATTTCATTCGAGTCGCTACATTCGTTTGTGAGATATCGGCTCCACAGACTCACTGACACACACACATACTTTCACACACACACACACACACACAAACAAACACACACATACACGCACATACACAGACATCACCCCAGAAATATTCGATTCGTGATCAGGGATGCTTGAAACGTTTCTCTCGTCGTTTACTCGAATTCAAATTTTCGACACCTTCACAATAATTTCCTTATACATTATACTATGTATATAAGGAAAGTAAAAATTGCAAAATTGCAAAGTAATTTTAATCAAATAATTTTATATATTATTTTATAACATAAAACCCAAACTAATAGACTAATAAAGAAAGAAATTATGAATTTAAGTCAAAGGAAATTCGTACGTTCACTTGATCAATTATAATATCAGTACAGTATTTGCATGTCGTTTAATCAATAGTCCTCTAGAAAAATGAGATAGTCTTATTCACCACTAATTTAATCAATATCAAAAGTTCATAGAATATGTAAAAATATGTAGAATGGAATTAAAAATTAAAGCAATAAAATATTCATCAAAATATTTTCATGTTTAGATAAGTAGAATTTTCTAAAATGATTGATGTTCTAGTGAAAATAGTTATTTTCATAAATGTTGAAATAAAACTATTCAGTTATTTTTTTAATTGGCTTGTTTAAGAGATATTTTTTGCGTTTTATCATTACAAATCACTGTCTTTATTTTTCATGTCTTTTTCATTCACTGTCTTTATTTTGTTAAATATGATTTATCTGAAGCGCTTCGTAATTATTTTCGCTTTCATATATATAATATAAAATGAAAAGATTCTAATTCACAAACCCAACTTACATAGTTTGAAGGATCAATACGTTTCGACCATCCCAGAATATGAATTAATCATTTTTTCAATGATGGTTATGTGCATGTCTGGGTGTGTCTTGCAGTATCTTTCCAACAAATTAATGAAATTGAATAATATAAGGTGTTTATATTTCAAACATTGAAAGTCAGAAGCACAAGAACTAAATGGATTATTCACAATAAATGGACCAAGGTAAGACATAAATTTTTCGACCATGATCTGATGTGGGTAACATATAACTTACGTACACAATGCAATGGTTTTACAGTATTTACAGTAAACTAATAATTCACAGATTCATGGTACATTGTTTAGAACATTGAATTGATAATTAACAATTGTATTTTTTCTGGATGGCAATATATAAAACTATATTGAAATACCATATTAAATTATATTTTGTATAAATCTAACTTGACAATTAGAAACATTGTTAGTATCCTCTAAGCAAAACAATTCATATATTCAAAACGATTTTAATCATTAAAAAATATTGATTTTTTACCAATTTAAGCGCCATTGTTTGATTAAGGAATTTTACAATTTGATGACGTTTTTGTTAATTTGGCAGTTTTTATAAAATTCATCAAATCGGCGATATTTCACAAAATTCATCACCAACATCATCTTATTTAAGTTGGATACTTACGATTTATTTTGATTTTATGCAATTTTTTCTGTATATTTATAAAAAACGTGCTATATCTAGTGAACGACTTACACTGGCGTTCAAAAAGGTGTGTCATTCATTTTCTAATAAAAATGTACGCATGAAATAATTATTTATTAAAAATTATTAACGGTCCTGATGTTTTAATAATTTTTTTCAAAAATTCATTCGAAAAATGGAAGGGCGCGGAGATTTCCGAACATTCGATCGCATTCCAAATCAGTAGGGTTCCAGCATTCACTGTTTGTAATAATCATACTCATTTTTTTTAATCGCTCCATTCGTTCACGAGATATTGCTGCCACAGGCTCTCTGACACAGACACTAATATGCACACATACTAACTCCCGAGCATACAGTTACACACACTAACATACTTGCACACAAAAACATACACTTTCATTCATACACACACGCTAACATACTCACACACAAACATGCACACTAACACGCTTACTGAAAAACGCACATACTAACATACTTATTCAGAAACACACAAAAAATCATTAACATACACACAAACACACATACACCACATCAAAAAAGTTCGATTCGAATTCAGAGATGCGTGACACATGCTCTTTCGTCGAAAACCTGAATTTAAATTTTCGACACCGTGACAATATATATATATATATATACTTTCCCTGTACAATATACTAAGTACATAGGAAAAACAATATAAGATTTGATATTTAACGTTATTTGCTCAAACAAATTGGGATGTAGGATTTAATCAAAAACATTTTTAAGATTTGTAGTAATAAAACAAGAAAGATCAATCATGCATAAGCATTGATTATGAAACACTTTCCAACTGAAATGCAATTTCATTTAAAAATCTCTAATATGTGATACATTCAGTGGTGATATCTTTTACATTATCACAGCACTACAGTAATTTATTATACTTAAATATTTAAAACTGTATGGAAATATAAATCGTCTAATTCTCTATATAAAATTAATGAATATTTCATTCATATAACTTGCATTCCAGACTCCAGAGCTAAATAATTTTGCGTGAAAAAAAATTCAGCAATTCTTATATAACTCACCTTACAATCGTTTGAGATAATTGCATTCTACATAAGTTAAAATTGGGCTTCGTTAAAGAAATAATAAAAGTTTAGGGATCATTTGAAATCACAACTATTGTAATTGCGTATGCACGGAATTTAGATACAAAGATAATACACATATACACGGATAATATATGTGTGTGTGTGTATGTATTCAAAGTATTGGAATCGTGCCGAAGATCAGAACTCGAATTTTCGAAGGATCTACACGTTTTGGGATTTCTAGAACACGAAAAAACTATTTTTAGGAAAACGTCTGTGTGTGTAAGGGTGTATGTCTGTGTGTTTCTGTGTGTCTGTGAGTATATTGCATCCACTCTAACTGAAAAACTAATTGACCGAATTTCATAAAATTTGGTAGGTAAGTTTTTTGTGGGAAACCATGATGTGCATTAGATTATAGTACGATTCGTAATAAAAGAATCTGCCTTCTTTGCGAAATGGCCGGCAGAAATTGCCTTTATCCATTCTAGCTAAAAACTAATGGACCAAATTTAACAAAATTTGGTATATAAATCACTTGCAGGTTATTCCAGTACGATTCGAGAAAAAGGAAAGGACTGTTTTTGCAAAATGGTCCGCAAAAATCGTTAAATGTTAAAATAAAAGACTACTTGTGCTCAATTATATCAATTAAATTCCTATTTTATACGTGATTTTTGACAACAAAAAGAATAAGACTAACCCCTTTACGCTAGGACTAGCCGTTCTTGAGATATTTCAGTTTTTTCGCGTTTTCGCTACACCATCTTTGATAGTAAGTCCAGCTATTAAATGAGAACCAGATTTAGGTTTAACGTCTAAATGCAATGTCATTTAAAATACTTAAAGCTGTTATTTTGTGCAGATAAACCCAAATTATTATTGAAGAAATAAAGAGAACGTGAATATGAGTCTGTGTCAGGGAAAGACATGTGCTGCCTACATCAGAATATTTAACAATATTACAACAGGGATTTATAAAAGTGAACGAGGATTATTTGCAGACTATTTCGAAAAAATGTAGGATCTATATTTAAGGATCCACTAAATTTTCGTAGAATAAACTCAACAAATTTAACTACAAATTTAAGCTGTGTACAAAATTTTAACTGTCTAGGACGTAGGAAAGTGCATTAAAAATGCCATCAAATAAGTATATCATGAAGAGTTATATAAAATTTAATAAAATTTGAAAATTGTTATCTACCAAATTTATCTTTAAATGTGTAATCTCTCTTATATATATAACAATTAAACTCTTGGAAAGATATTTATTATATAATAATATAATATATACATTTTTTCTTTCTGGAGGATATAGCAAAAGTCATAATTTAATTGAATTTGCTTTTCTCCCTATATTAAATAATTTTTAATTAAAAAACTACCTAACATATTTTACTGAAATGTTTTATATATTTTATGGGATAATGTAAATATTTCCTAAAAATTTCGGAGCAATTTGTGAATTTTAAATTTGCTTAAAAAATGTTTGAAGAATTAGGTCCCATAGGGTTCAATGTATTTCATTTTTTCAACCTGGGAAATCCAAAACTGAATGTGTGATATTATTTATTTATAATCCCATAGGTCCCACAGACCGTCTGAAAAACATTCTAAAATTTCATTTTGATAATGTTATTTTTACGGCATTTATCGTGCTAACAGACAGATAGACAGACAGAATGAACAAAGTCATAAACACTTTTCAACTACGTTGTAAAGTGTTAATAACGGACAGACAGACAGAATGAACAAAGTCATAAACACTTTTCAACAATGTTGTAAAGTGTTAATAAAACAAGAAAGATCAATCATGCATAAAGCTTTGATTTTGAAACACTTTCCAACTGAGATACAATGTTATTAAAACATCTCTAAAATGTGATACATTCAGAGCTGATATTTTTTAAATTATCACAGTACTACAGTTATTTATAATACATGGAAACTTAAAACTTCATCAAAAATGCAATGTCTTAAATCGCCTGGCTCTCGATGTAAAATCAATGAATATTGTATTCATATCCAGATTCCAGAGCTAAATAATTCAGCAATTGTGATGCAACTCACCTTACAATCGCTTGATTTGTTTACATTCTGCATTCTATAGTGTACTTTTAAAGTTAGGCTTTGATGTAGGAATAATCAAAGTTTAACCAATTAAAATAAAAAAACATTGTAATTGCCTTGGTACAGAATTTAGACACACAGATAATACGCAAAAATAAAGCGGGTGTATGACGGTTGCACCACTAAATATAAATTTAAACGATCTTTAAAGGTCTGCGGTAACAGCGAAAAAATGAAAGAAATATTTTATTTAGCATTGAGTCGTGTGATTTCTTCCTATATCATGGATGTATTCTGTGAATTTTAAATTCACTTAAAAATGTTTGAAAAATTAAGTCCCATAGTGTTAAATGTATTTCATTTTAAAATCCAGGTTAAATCCAAAACTAATTGGTTGATATTATTCATTTTCATTTCCAATCATCCCACACACAGTCTCAATAACATTCTAAAATTCTATTTAGATAAAGTCAATTTTACGGCATTTATCGTGCGAAGGGACAGACAGCTAGAAAGACAGTCATATAGAGTAAGGTCCAACTCCCTCGACAACCAATGGGTTTATGCCACTGCAAGGGGAGAAGGCACGGAGGCAAAATCTCCGATCCGGCAAAGCCGCAGCCAGGGACCACGTTCTCGACGGGATCATACACCGGGTAGGGTCCCGAAGAACACCCGCCCAGCCCGACCCCAGCCACCGACCGGACCTTGGCTCAAGCTATGAATAGGCACAGTCCATTGGTCACAGCCACCCGGAAGAGTCGGGACCTTAGTGCCTTACTGGTTCGACGGACAGTTCATCGGCATCCAGGTAACCCGTTTTTATGCCGCCCCCCAGGTCGGAGAACCAGAGCTACAGAGCTAAGATCCGTACACCACATCAATGGTGGCGCCTCCCCGGAGGAGACTAGACAGTCATACAGACAAACAGAATAACCGATGTCATAAATACTTTTCAACTTTGTTGGAAAGGTTAAAATATTATTCCGTAAAAATAGCTATATGCAGACGGTTATTTTTTCCGATGATATAATGTTGCTCGTAGCAGAAGCAGATGATATATATTAAGACAGGAGAATGTATAGACAGGAGAATGACATCTTCACTGTTTCCTGCCAGGCCCATAGGTCTAAATCCAATCCAATTAATGGAAATATTGTGCCATATTTCCCTTAAAAATTGAAATATCGACCATATATCCCTTAAAAACGAAATTAGAAGTTATAAAAGTCCAGGCTGGCAAGATGAAGCTCAGATGTTAACACAAATTACTTAGACAATTTTAGAAAATATATAAATTTTCCCATAAAATAAATAAAAGAAATTCAGCAAAATATGTTCGGTAGATTTTAATTTCCTTATGTACATAGTATGTATATAAGGAATACATAGTATATACATATCTACATAGTATGTATATAATGTATAAGGAAAATATTGTGACGTGGTTGAAAATTCAAATTCGAGTTTCTGACGGGAGAGCATGTCTCAAGCATCTCTGAAACGAATCAGACGATTTTGATGTGATGTCTGTGTATGAAAGTATGTATGTGTGTGTGTGTGTCAGTGAATATTTGGAGACGATAACTCACGAACGAATCAAGCGAACAAATTGGAAATCTTTACAATTGTGTTGTATTTCACAAAATGGGCATTATTTAGATTTTTTTTTTTTAATTCAATTATGAATAGCTGGTTTGACGTGTATCAGTCATATAAATTATCAGGCCCATATTCGTACACTCCCGATCTTAACATTTAAAGGTTTGGGGAAAACAGTGAAATAGTATTTATTTGCAATAAATATGAAGTATTGGTGTAAATTTTTAATCAGACGACTTCGTTCTAAATCACTTCATAGGTGTTAAAATGATCAAAGAATAATACAGAAATTGAAATAACTTTCCGATTTGAAATTCATATTTCAACTTATTCTGCCATTTTAAGTCTACAGCGATTACGAAAACTAAAAAGTGAAATTGTTTTATGCACCGTCTGTATATACCAGTAATATTATAGAAGTATTTTTTATATAAAACATTATTTCGTGTAATTCATAATGTAATTGATTCCCCTCTCAAGATGTCAAGAAAGCTGCGATGAAAATTGCGCAGCTAATTGAAATAGGTAGGTAGAACAAGCATATTATCCGTATAATATGCATCAGACGATTTTCATTCAATTTTTAATAAATATTTCAATAATGAAGAAATTGATAATAAAATTAATTTTATAAGTAAACGGTATTTTTGATATTGCTATATCAGTTGCGGCATGGAATATTACTGTAATATCTTGAAGAAAAGATGATGTAAAAATTCATATATGTCCGATTGGGTTTAAATGATAGTTGCAACGAGGGAAAAATAATGCATCAATAAATGTTATTGCCATTTCAGTGTCTTCCTTTTCAACACGTTTGTCAAATTTAACATTTTTGTAAATTGATATACCTATGGGATTAGGATTTTTTTCTTTCTTCAGATTTGCTTACGCAGATAATTTTGCTTAGCGACGACAGACAATATTGTATTTCTTGTATTTAATAACGGAAATAAAGTTATAATAATGGTATTGTTTAAAATAGTATGTATGAATGCGTTTAGAAATTGCACATATTTAAAATTACCGACAACATTGGGTATATCTGGTAGTAATCTATCTATACAGACATTAAAATACGAGAAAAGAGACAGATACAACAATGAACCTATAACTAAGTTGTTTTTTACCCTTTCAACTTTTAAGTTAAATTCATGCAAACACTTTCTGTTCTTAATTTTACATTCAAGAATAAGACCTTCCTGTTAAGCATGTTTAAAACTGTAAGGATACTTCTTTTCGTAATTTATTTTGGCAAGAGTTTCCTGATTAAATAGAAATCTTCGCAAGGAAACGTAAATTAATTATTGGAAAGGAAGTAAAAGTTCTCCTTTTTTATTTCTTTCACACCTTAATTAAATTAGAAATAGTTGTTTTCTTCTCAGAATTGTACGTATAAGTCAATGTAACAATGCACTGTCAGTGCAGGTACATTGACATATACATACAATTCTGTTCTCTTTAGAGTAAAGTGTAGTTCTATTTAGAGTACACATTATTACAAGGCTATTTGTTCAGCTGTAGCGGCTGTACTATTACTGGTGAAAACCCAAAATTTTACACAATGATTGGTCATCATGTCTGTAGATCTGCAATGTGTAAAAAAAAGAAATATATCCTCAGCATATCTATACAAGATGCACTAAACAGCTAAAAACTAACTACAGTTCGTTCTTAACGGTCATTAAGGACGCCTACTATCCTTTTGGTCTGAAGTAGGGATTTGCAACGCTTTCAAAACAATTATAGTCACTTAATTCATATGTGCCTACTGTCTTCAAGGAAGTTTTGCAAGTTATTGTCTTACAAGCAACAGCTTTATTTATCATAATATACTGCGCATATTATGTAGACGTGAGCAGAAAATAGTTTTTTGAAAAAATATATATGGTTTGGCTCAAAGGTGAATGTATATTTGTCGTATATTGCTTAGATGCCGTCTATGTGGTTCAGTTGTCAAACGGCCACATCTTGCGCGTGGAACATTTCGGAATTGCCAGCTCTTCTAGTTACTTTCCTCATATACATAGTATAATGTATAAGGAAAGTATTGTGACGGGGTCGAAAATTCGAATTCTCGACGGTAGAGTACGTTTCAAGCATCCCTGAACATGAAGCAAGCGTTGTTGAGGTGATGTCTCTGTGTGTGTGTGTAAGTGTGTGTGCATGTGTGTGTATGTGTGTGTGTGTCAGTGAGTGTATGGAGACGATATGTCACAAACGAATTGATCGATTCGAACGAAATAAGTACGAAAATTACAATCCGTGAATACTGGAAACCTATTGTGTTTAAATGCAATCGGATGTTCAGAACCCTCCTGAATTTTTGAGTGAAATATTGAAAAATTCATCAAAAAATCAAAACCATTAGTAGAGTTACACAAGTAGTCATTTCTTATGCAATTTTTATTAGAAAACGATTGACATAAACTTTAGAACGCTAGCACTAACCGTTCTTGAGATATTACAATTTTTCAAATAAATGTATCAAAAAATCACATAAAATAAAGAAATATATATTAATTATTGTGACATGTGTTTACTTTTCATATGTAATATCATACGATATATTTGGTGATATCATTCTCATGAATCTAGCTCGTTTCATTCATGAAAAAATTATTTAACTTTTTATTAAATTATTATAATTTAATAAAAAGTATTTATATATTTAATAAAAAGTATTTAATATGTATTAAATTATTATAAAAATATTTGGACGCCAATAGTCATTTATCTGTTATAAGAATAACTTATTTCTCACTCCATAGCGCTTGCCGAGATTTTGGCGACGAATTTGGCGGAATGTCGCCAACTTGGCAACTTTTCAAATGTCAAAATAACGAAAAAATCGCCAAATTGATAAGAATGACGATAAATCAATGAAAAGGAAGGCAAATTGACTTGAAAAGAATATTCTTGGAAATAATATATAAGAATCTACTATAAGAATAACCTATTTCTTGTTCCGTAACGTTTGGCAAGATTTTGGTAACGAATTTGTTGGAATATCTCCAACTTGATTACTTTTTAAATGTTGCTAAATTGACGAATAGTCAACCAATTGATAAAAATTCGCCAAATTGATAAAACTGAGACTAAATCAATAAATGCCGACTAACTGTTGAAAGTTCAATATCTTGGAAAGTACATATGCGTAAACTATGAGAATAACTCCGTCCATCCGTAGCACTTGGAGAGAAATTTAGGTGGACGTCGACAACTTAGCGACTATTTTAAATGTTGCCAAAGTGACAAAAATGTCACCAAATTCATAAAAACGACGCCAAATGGAAAGTTGTGTTTCACAAATTCTGATTTCCGTCTTATGGCGGGCATAGCTTCTAGTATGTAAGGAAGGCTATTGTCTCTGTTCGATGATGTATTTGGTGAACTTGGTGATGCATTTGGAGAACTTAACGAATAATCTGGCAATGTATCGCCAACTTGGCGAAATTTAGCCCCAGATTAACGAAATTATCGTCAAAATATTGGAATAATGACGACTAATATATAATATGAATATATAATTGACGACAATGAATATATAATTTTGAGAATTATGAAAAATCATATTAAGTTGTAGTATTTCACGCAATGCTGCTACACATAAAATTTTATAATGGTAGGTGTATTTGTTTTAGAGGTATTCATTCGACAGCTTACACCAGAACAATTTACATCCAATATCATCAGAGCTTAAGTTCTGGGTAAAAAAAAAATGAGATAAATTGCATGAATTGAAATCGCAGAGATCTTAAATAACCCGTTTGTATGAATTTTTGAATTATTGCATAACAATTATGTTAAATAATAAATCACGAAACTTCAGTAAATAGAGCGGTTTATCCTGGAGTAATGAATTTGGTTTTAATGGCTTAGCTGTCAAAAATTGCGTATTGAACACATATTTATTCAATACACTTAAACGTATTTTAATATATTTTTCAGTATTTTGTCAGTTTTTTAATGGCCATTTAAAAAATAACAAGCCCGGTTTTGCTTTTCAAAATATTGCCTAAATTTAATCACCACCAGGGTAAAGCATAAGTGACTTACGTACAAAATGTTGAGAAGTTTCGTCAAGAAAATCGTACGAAATTTTTGGGAAGTTTTTGAGCTAGAGTGGATGAATGTGTAGCGCAAACAGACACACACACATATACATGCACACATGCAGATGATGCAACTCTAAACATAGTTTATTCGTGAGAGTACAATATATGTAAGTCCATCGAAAATTCGAGTACCAATGTTTATCTTTATTTCAATAATTCCCCTATACATTACTACGTATTGCAGGCATAGTTACATTTTAAGTGTATAAAGCTAAGCTATGTTACCCCAAATACAATTTTTATAATGAAAGTTTATTGACACCCTGTCCCCATTCTTTTCTATTTTTTATTCATACAAATCCTAGTTATGATAATGTTGGCCTCTTTGCATTGAAACTTTTATTGAAATAGGACAAGTTCTTCGTGCAAAGATTCTGCATGAAGGGTAATGGAACGTTATACAGGGTGTCCCAAAAAGATTGAAACGCGATTTAATTCTTTACCTGTTGGAGATAAGTGGGAAATGTAAATAGCAAAAATGTTGAAAGTAAGGTAGAAAATAAGACTACGTTAATGAAATAGTCCTCCTATTAATTTTCTGCCCTATTCTTTTGTATTTTTTATTCATACTAATCCTGGATATGATAATGTTGGCCTTTTGGCCATGACTCTTTTATTGAAATAGGACAAGTTCTTCGTGCAAAGATTCTGCATGAAGGGTAATGGAACGTTATACAGGGTGTCCCAAAAAGATTGAAACGAGCTTTAATTCTTTAACTGTTGGAGATTTAAACTGTTGGATTTAATAGTCCTCCCATTAATTTTCAAAAAGTTATACTTTTAAATTTTTATATGATCCCCTTAGAAAAATTTGGTCAATCATATATATTTTTTTTTACTCCAACAAGACCATCATTAAAAAAATGCATATCTGTATCTTTAAAATTGAGCGATTTATATTTAATTGAAAATTGAACACAGTGAATGGGGACCATATATTAAATTAGAGATGTAAATTTGTGACATATCACAAAAAAGATAAACTGGCTGATGATACATGAGACATTTTTGCGAATTTCGCGTAGGCTCACGATGCAATCACGGATTCTTAAGTACTTTTCAATAACTAAGTACTTTTTCAGTAACTAAGTACTTTTTCAGTAACTATGTACTTTTAAGTACTTTTTTTATCTAAACAATCTCTTTATGATCCCTGTTTTCACTGATGTAACAACCTGTCACATTGTACGGAAAAGTGGCATAAGTCAGATTTTTTCCTTTATCATAATTCAGGTGATTTTAAAGATACAGATATGCGATTATTTTTTAATGATCTTGTTGCATATAAAAATTTTCTGATTGACCAAATTTGTCTAAGGGGGTCGTAAAAAATTTAAAAAGTGTAACTTTTTGAAAATTAATGGAAGGACTATTTCATTAACGTAGTCTTATTTCTTACCTTTCTTTTAACAGTTTCGCAATTTACATTGCCCACTTATCTCCAACAGAAAAAGAATTAAAACGCGTTTCAATCTTTTTGGGACACCCTGTATGATGACTTTGAAACTGATTTCGACGGACTTGTAAAATATCGCCAATTTTGTTACTTTTTGGGAAATTGCAGGAAATTCCATAAATAACCGAAAGTAATTAAAGAAAGCATTGTACACCACGTCCATTTTTTAACACTTTACAACATAGTTGAAAAGTGTTTATGACTTTGTTCATTCTGTCTGTCTGTCTATCTGTCTGTCTGTCTGTCCGTTAGCACGATAACTGCCGTAAAAATGGCTTTATCAAAATGAAATTTCAGTATGTTTTTCAGACGGTCTGTGGGACCTATGGGAATATAAATAAATAATATCACCCAATTAGTTTTTTATTGAATCCGGGTTGAAAAAATGAAATACATTGAACCCTACCGGACTTAATTTTTCAAACATTTTTTAAGCAAATTTGAAATTCACAAATTGCTTCGAAATTTTTAGGAAATATTCACATTATCCCATAAAATATAAAAAAATTCAGTAAAATATATTAAGTGGTTTTTTAATTAAAAATTATTTAATATAAGGAAAAAAACAAATTCAATTAAATTCTGACTTTTGGGATATCTTCCAGAAAAAAAAAACGAGTTATATTATATAATAAATATCTTTCCAAAAGTTTCGCTATTTTGTATATGAGAGAGGCTTCACAATTTAAAATAAATTTGGTAGATATCAATTTTTCAAATTTTTTTTTACTTTTATATAATTCATCATGATGTACTTATTTGATGGCATTTTTAATGCACTTTCCTACGTCCTAGAGAGTTAAAATTTGGTACACAGCTTAAATTTGTTGAACATTTTATTCTACAAAAATGTGGTGGATCTTTAAATGTAGATCATACATTTTTTTCGAAATGGCCTGCAAATAATCCCCGTTCACTTCTTTAAATCATTGTTGTAATATTGTTAAAAATTCTGATGTAGGCAGCACATGTCTTTCCCTGCAGACTCATATTCACGTTCTCTTTATTTCTTCAATAATAATTTGAGTTTATCTGCACAAAATAACAGCCATAAGTATTTTAAATGACATTGAATTTGCACGTTAAACTTAAATTTGGTTCTCATTTGATAGCTGCACTTATTGTCAAAGGTGGCGTAGCGAAAACGCGAAAAAACTAGAATATCTCAAGAACGGCTAGTCCTAGAGTAATGGGGTTAGTCTTATTCTTTTTGTTGTCAAAAATCACGTATAAAATAGGGATTTAATTGATATAATTGAGCACACGTAGTCCTTTATTTTTATATTTAACGATTTTTGCGGACCATTTCGCAAAAATAGCACGTTCCTTTTTCCCGAATCGAACTAGAGTAACCTACAAATGATTTATATACCAAATTTTGTTAAATTTGGTATATAAATCACTTGTAAGTTATTGAAATATTATACAGCAAATTTTGTTAAATTTGTTCTATTAGTTTTTAGTTAGAGTGGATAAAGGCAATTTATGCCTACCATTTCGGAAAGAAGGCAGATTCTTTTATTACGAATCGTACTATAATCTAATGAACATCAGGGTTTCCTACAAAAAACATACCTACCAAATTTTATAAAATTCCGTCCATTAGTTTTTCAATTTGAGTGGATGTAATATCCTCACAGACACACAGAAATATACCCTTACACACCCAGACGTCTTCCTAAAAATAGTTTTTTCGTGTTCTAGAAGTTCCAAAACGTGTAGATCCTTCGAAAATTCGAGTTCCGATCTTCGGCACGATTCCAATATTTTGAATATATACACACACACACACACACATATATATTATCTGTATATCTAAATTCCGTGCCTACGCAATTACAATAGTTAAGATTTTAAATGATCCCTAAACTTTTATTATTTCTTCAACGAAGCCTAATTTTAACTTATGCAGAATGCAAATATCTCAAGCGATTGTAATGTGAGTTACATAAGAATTGCTGAATTTTTTTTTACACAAACTTATTTAGCTCTGGAATCTGGAATACAAGTTATATGAATGAAATATTTATTGATTTTGCATAGAGAATCAGATGATTTATATTTCGATACAGTTTTAAATAATTAAGTATAATAAATTACTGTAGTACTGTGATAATGTAAAAGATATCACCATTGAATATATCACATTTTAGAAATTTTTAAATAAAATTGCATTTCAGTTGGAAAGTGTTTCATAATCAATGCTTATGCATGATTGAACTTTCTTGTTTAATATCTAACGTAATCAACCCCCTTACCTGAAATATCGTTTGTGCATTAACGGGCTTAGTGTGTGAAATGGCATAAACATGATAATAATGTGGTTAAATACGTATGCCTTCTGACATTAACTGACATCGTAAGTCCAGCGTTCTGAGACACGGACAACTCATTTATCTTTAGTTGCTAATAGAGGGCGCTATTCTTCTTCCAGTATTTCTTTCCACGGCATTGATAGCTCAATAAAATATATGTAGAAATGAACTCTTGTTCGTACTGCGTACCGCAAATTTTATTTTTTAATTGTCAAAGGTTTAGTGGTATTGATTTTAAACGCAATCGTATGTTTGGAAGATTTCCAACCGAATGATTATTTTAAAATAACGTTCAAATTATGGCTCTTTAATAATTATAAATAAATATACATTTCAGATGAAATTTTTCAATAGAAAACGAATGTTACACATTTTAAAAAGCGATCATAAATATTTCTAGAAATATTGAACGATTTTCGAATGATATTTTGAAAGAATAAATCATTCGCTAGTAGAATTTTGTAATAGTTAAAAGAACAAATTATTTTATTCGTAATTTTTTATTGGAAAATGAATGACACTAGCTTTAGAATGCTAGTATGAACCGTTCTCGAGACATGGCACGGTTTTAAGCAAATTTATTTAAAAAAATCATATAGCATTTAAAAAGTAGCAAATAACATCCTATATGTTCATTTTTCATACGCAGAAGTATGCAACCCATCTGTTGACATTCTCACGGATCCAGTTTGTTCCATTCCCGAGAGAAGATATATTTTGTAATAATTTTGCATTGTAAAGCACAGTAATTCGAAAATAGTAATTTATTTCGTGAGATATTAAATATATCAATTGCATATTGATGAAGATTTTGCACTTGTATATGTAAAGTGACACAAATATGGAACTTCTGCTTGTGAGAATAACACTTTTAGTATACTTCCTTGAAGAAAGCAGATATATACAAATTAAGTGGCAAGAATTGTTTCAAGGTAGTTTTGTTTGATCCCTCTTCATCAGGTCAAAACAGTGGCTTTACTTAACAAAAGCCAATCAAAGACAATTAGTTCTTGTTTGGCGTTTGTTAATCAAATCCACTGCTTTAACCTGAAGAAGAACGATAAAAAATTATCTTAAAACAACGGTTGTCACAAGGAAGTACTAAAATAGTTATACATAAGCGATTCTGTGTGGACCATTAATAGCCAAAATCTCTTCATTTTAATTTAAGTGGTGTTCAGTCAGTGTCAAAGACTTCGCTCTGTCTAACTTTTACACCATGGTGAAAAGAATAAACTCGCTGCAATAAACTGATATCAATATATGTTTTAAGACTTCCTGAACACGTTTTGGTTATTTTTGGTCTGATGTCCGTCATTCTGTTTATCTGTATCGATTTCTTGCATGCACGTGTGTGTGTCTGTCTGTGGTCGATCGATTTCTTGTATATACGATAGCGGCCACATATATTAATGGGTTTTCACGAAACTTTATATCTGGCTTTGTTATAAAAAAAATCTAGAACTAGATAGAATTTTTTTTAATTATATTAGAGAGAAAAACTCGAGATTTATTCGAATTTATATATTTTTTAACATGACAGCATAGGAAAGAACTTAACATAACCATGAATAAAATAGTTTATTTATGGCTCAATCACTAGACTAGCTTTAATCACTGTTGTGTAAAATAGCTGCACTACAGTTTGTTTTGTTCGTGACGTGTTCATTAACCCCCCTCGGAGGGCAAGTTACCGCCCCTCCGGGGGCATATTGTTAAGTATGGTATCAATCGAAATATTTTTTCAAGCCTTTTAACATTTTGCTTACGGGTGAGACATTTTGCAAGCATTGGCGTCCATGGACGCCAATATGAATCGAATGGATCGAACTGTTTGGGATATGGTATGTCAAATATCTGTCTTTTTGAGAGGGTCTTCGTTTGAGATGGACGCTGTCGGACGTCAATGCTTGCAAAGGGGGATTGAATTGTTTGGGATAGGGTATGTTAAATCGATGTCTTTTTTAGAGGTTCTTCGTTTGGGATTGAAGCTGTCCCAACCGTAAGCAAAAGGTTAAAGTGAAAGGTAAAACGCTATAATTGTAATCATTTAGACCCATTTTACCGATTTTTCAAAAAATTTGAATTAAAAAAAATGATACTAAAATTTGGAATTTGGTGTTTTTTGAGGAAGTCAAGTTGACCCACACCCTAGTTAATTTAAAATAAGCGGTCTGGGCGTATTTTTATTTTTTACAAGAAGGTTTGTCCTTTTATAGCTTGTTTCTATTATGACATATGGGCAAAATCTAAAACGCCAAACATAAGCGCCGAAAGTTTGGACAATGCGGATTATAATGGAACTCACTAGTGAATCCTGACAAAGTAAAAGGCTATTGAAAGCCTATTTTTCACTTTCTCGTCAAAGTCTGTCTCAATGATGTGACAGTGCGATGGCAAATACAATAACTGTCGGGCATTTCTGACCGAGAAGTATTGTCCACCTTCTTCTGTGAGTTTTTTGGATAGGATTCCAATTCCCCTTATATCTTCTCATAAGTTGTTGAGATTCAGTTCCACGTTAAAGGGGACAACTTCTCTTAAAATGCAGAAATGTTGACAAAAATAACTTTAAACTTTTTTAAATAAAATCTATTGGAGTTATTGGAATGACATTTTTAGGTAGAGAAAAATAATATTATTATTTAAAATAAAAAAAAATAATTGAAAATTGAGAAATATTATATAAAAACAATTATAATTTACAAATATTTTTTGTCGATAATATGTAGTTCCGCCCATGGTATCTCAAAGTTCTATGGACATAATCCAAATCGTTTGGGGTTTTGTTAATGGCAGTATTCAAGGATTATTTAATAATTTTAATTTTTAATAGAGAACATTAATTTACATGTTTAAATTCAATTTTTTTCAAAATTTTCAACAACTTTTTTGCTTCTAAAATTGTTATATTTTAAGCTACACATATAGATCTAGTACTATGAATACAGAAATTCATGTGAATTCATCAAATGGTCCTTAAAATACCATGCACTCAAGTTCAAAAATTGATGTTTTGAGAAGAATGCTGTCAAAGTATACATAGTATATGCTTGGTATTGTGTTGTCGGTATTTTCTATTTTATTAATATCTCCGGAAATAATTAACAGTCAGAAATGCCAATGGTACCAAAATGTTCAAAAATGCCCAGACTTTACGCCTGGATAATAGGAAAATAAATTGATATTTTCGTGGTTTTAAGAGTAGAATGTCCACTTGAAGGCTGTCATATTTACCATTGTAATTTAGACTACAACACTTAAAATGTGTATCGCTTCAATGGCAAATTTAAAATACCGAAGTGGGCAGTATATGACTTTCGCCACATAATAAACTCATTTTACTTCTTTCACAGCGAGATTGTGTTGTATAAAATCCACAGTACAATGTTTTGGCATTGGTTTAACATAATCAAAAAATTGAAATTTGGCTTTTTTATCAATTTATTAGTTCAAACTGAAAGTTATTCATATTCACATTTAAAGTCCTCATAAAAATGCAAAAGACATTTAATTAATATTCCTTGAAATATATTGAGATTAATTCTTTGGTGTTAAAATATACAACTATTACTAAAATATATTTTATTGTGACTGGAACGAACTACATCCACGTAAATAATATTAGCGGAGTTATTGCATAATGTTGCATATGGGAAGTGAGCATATTTGATGATACTACTTTCTATTTTATGTAATTTTTTTGATAAATTTTTTGGAAAACATTTACTATTTTGAGACAGGTTCGTGCAAGCGTTTTAGAACGCATGTCATTTGTTTTGTAATAAAAAATTACGTCGGAAATAATTAGTTATTTATCATTAATAATGTCCAGATATTTTAATGATTTTTTTTTCAAAAATTAATTGAAAATTGGAAGGAAGTTCTTCTGAACATTTAATTGCTTTTAAAATTAATAGGATTCTAGTATTCACTAATTGTAATAACCGTACCAAATTATAATAACCGTACAAAATTGTATTAACAGTACCAAATTCACTAATTTTAATAACCGTACCAAATAATGTTTGATATGATTCATTCGTTCGTAAGATAACGCGTCCACAAGCTCACGAATACACACACTAACATACTCATATGCAGATATAATAGCACACTAACATACACACATGAAAACATAATCACACACACACACACACACACACCGGCCACACATCAAACTGCCGTTAACCTCAGGGTTGGCTGTGTGGTCTGGGTCTTCAACACACACACACACACAGAGAGAGAGAGAGAGAGATATCACCTAAAAATGCTCGATTCATGTTCTTGAAGGCTTGAAACATATCTTCCGTAGAAATCTTGAATTCCAGTTTTCGACCCAGTTATTTTAGCTCCGTAAGGTCCGACCTTCCTGATACATTATACTATGTATGTAGAGAAAGTAAAAATACAAAGAAAATACGATATTAAAGAAAATTGAATATTATGTTTCTTATCAAAAATGTAATTTTTTTTGTCTTCTAGCATTATATATCTTAGATATATATTCTATATATTATATGATAAGTGATATATAGGCTATATATTATATTATACGTGATATACACTCAAACCTGTTTTTGTGCGATTTTTTATTTGTGCGATTTTTTTTGTGCGGTATATGAAAATTTCATTCAAATTGGAACATAATTGACCAAGTTATCAATAAAAAAAAATTAGTAGGTTTGATCGGCCATTTAGTTTTTTTGGTTTTTGATATGTATTCCATCACATTACATAAGTATTGCGTCAGCCAATTACATTACATATGTATTGAATTCTATAATCGCATAATTTAATTGTTGAATGCACAAGAATTCCCATGTAAATAAATAAAATGTGCAATAGCATATTGCGATGGAATTCTTGCATAGCAAAGCAAAAATGCACTGATCGCAAATAAACATTGAAGGACATCTGCATCATGTTAGTTCGGATTTTCCTGAAACGGACTGCGTGTCTCGTTAGGTCGCTGAGTTGGTTTTTTGCTAATGAGAGAATTGGCGACTAGTCTTATGCTTTGTTTTGTTTGTTTCAACAAGTAGGTAGAAGAAGTTTACTTGAAAGGAGCAAAGAGTTTTTTTTTTATTCTTCTCTGATCTGCGCAAGTGGCAAGTCCGCTAAATAATGTGATTTAATAAAAAATAATATTACGTGTGTTCTCATTTTTGAATCTAATATTAATTGACGTCCTTCAAAGTGCTTTCACATTCCTATTGTCAGACTACGAAGGATAATGGTTATATGTTTTGAAAAGTTTTGTATGTGTAAAATAAGTACATATGTAAATAAAATATTTAAAAATGTTCGCATGTGTATTTTCTAAATCAGATTCCAAAAGTTTTGGCGAGATTCCAAGTAACTGCCAAGCCTCGTGTCTTGATTTCGTTTAGAAAAGCAATTCCTAGTTATTTCGTAAGGTTTTGAGTTATTTTCTACGTGAGACTTTTTTATGCGGTGCCTATTCACCGGATAAAAAAATACTTTTTAATTGTGTTGCGAAAACTATTTTTTATAGCTACTCGTGAAGTTTTGTGCGATTTTTTTTATGCGTTTTCTTTTATGCGGTCCCTATACACCGCACAAAAACAGGTTTGAGTGCATATTCTATATATTATATTATAAGTGATATACTGTAAGTGGATATATTCTATATACACTCAAAGACAAAAAAAATCTATGCACCAAGAAAGAATTATCCAAATAAGACAAAATTGTTATGTGTAATATGGATGTACAGAAAAATAAATTGTGGGAATTTCAGAATAATTAGGTAATTTATTGCACTGAAAAATCTATACAAGGTGAGCAGGTCAATATGGCGTTGGTCTGCATCTGGCCTTGATACTAGCTGTTACCTGACGTGGCATTGTCGGATGGTATTCTGAGGGATGTCATTCCAAATGACCCCCAATTTACGAGCTAATTCGTCTACATACTGGGATGGTCGTAGGCGACGTCCCATCTCAGCTCAAATGTGCTCAATAGGCGTGAGATCTGGGGATCTGGCTGGCCAAGGAAGTGCGTCGTAAGCACGCAGACAATCAATAGAGTGGCATGCAGTGTTGTCCTGGCATTATCTTGCAGAAAAGTTAATCGGGGATGTCGCGAAAGGAGTAGTAATGCAACGAGTCGTAAAATCTAGGCATTGTACCGCTGTGCTGTGATGGCGCCATGGGGAACTATCAAGGGGGTCCAGCTTTCAAACGAAATGGCACCCAAGACCATAACTCCCGGTTGTCGGATCGTGTGGTCTGTGACAGTAAGAGTAGGATCATGCCGATGTCCGGGCTCTCTCCAGACGCGTCTGCCCTGTGCCTCGGGACTAAGTTCGAAGCGGGTCTCATCACTGAAAACAATTCGTTCCTAATCCAAAAAATTCCACATTGATCGGATCCGGCACCATTGCAATCGTTATTGACGGCGCATACTGGCCAGTGGTAGGCTACGTAATGGGCACCGAGAGTATAGATTCCGCTTCCGTAGTCTTATATTAATGTGTCCGGGTGGTCATTTCCGTATCTGTCACACGTTGGATGGTTGATAACGACGAATCCCGTGCTGCCGCAGTTGCTCAGGCAATCGCTCTATCTTCTCGTTCTGTCGTCGCTCTGCAATCTGCCATTCCGGATCCATTCCAGCCAACATCGTTAAATTGCTGCATCACTCCTACCCAAATATCGAGCGATTCGTCAGTATGCCCATCCAGCCTCTTGCAGTCCGACCGCACTACCGCTTTCAAACTCCTACATATACTCGTAGTGGCCGCGAAATCCACGGCGAGGCATTGTTACAATCAAGGTACGTAAACGTAATCGAAATTTACTGCACGTTTTGTTTCTGAAAGCGAGGTTCACTCCTTATATACACCACCATGGTGCTCAGTTTCAATGCACTGTAGTTCTCATTAATCATTCATTGGCTGCGAATTTTTGGCCATTTGCATATTCGGTCGAACGGTGTTTGCTTGTAAAGTTTCATTACTATCGGATTATTTTGCGGGACGCTTCGATTTTTTTGTCTTAGAGTGTATTTTCTATATTATAAGTGAAAATTCCATTCTGCACTGTCCCCAAAATCAGGTTTCAGTCACTTAATCTGAATAACAATATTTAAACTCTAAAAACGTGCGCGGTAGAGCACCATATTCTGTTTCGAAATTAATTTAACTTACCGTGTTGAAGACTCTGATTTACACTATTTTACATGAGCCATTAAGTTGCTGTTTTCACCTCTCCCCCTGTACCTGAAAATTTGAAAGGAGTAGAATGTTAATTTTTCAATTTTCTAGCAGTCATGTGTGATAAAACTAAACGTTACCAATTTGGTTCATTTTACTTGAGCCAAATTTTTGTGTCAATGCGTCAAACATAGTGCATTTCAACTTTCTCATACTATAGAATATAGTGTAGAGAAAGTATTGTTTTAGCGAAATTATTTGATTTCGAAATTCTGATGCTAATAGAAGTTTTAAGACATCCTGGACACATTTTGGCTATTTTAGAGCCATGTCAATCTGTCTGTCTGTGATCGATTTCTTGTGAATACAATATAAATGCCACAAATAATCATAAACATTCACAAAACATTTTATCCGGCTTTGTTGACGAAAAATATAGAATTAGAATAAATTCTTAAATTGTGAGCGGAAACTTATGTATTTGAAACTTTATATTTCCTTAACATGACATCATAGGGCTAAATTTGATGTACAAAATAGGTTATTTATGGCCCAATGATCACGAGACATGACAGTTTCAATCATTGTAGTGATAAATAGCTGCGATAAAATTTTTATGTTCCTGACGTTATTAGTCCCATTCGTGGGAGTTCAAGTAATCCCCCTGCCGCTTCCAACTTAGTGGTACATTGTCCAGTCCAACTTGCTGTCAATTGAAAAAAAATTCAAGCCATTTAAAATGATGGTTAACATGCTATAATTGCCAATATTTGGACCAATAATACAGATTTTTCTAATTTTTTCATGCAAAATTTACAAAATTTGAAAAAAACAGAAAATCACAATCTTCTTAATTAGATTCTGTTATGAGAAAGTCGAGTAAAGGCAGGTTACATTTAAATTTCTGTGAAATTTCCTCTTTCGTATCTAAGCTGCATATTTGAATTTTAATATCTTAATATTTGGCATGTTGAGTTTCCCACTTTTATTTTAAAGAAAAACACTAAAATTTATCACTTATCAAATTTTCAATAACAGTAATAATGTTTCAAGTCCTCCAAATGTTGTATTTATCAATTTTCTCTTAAAAAGGGTGAGCATTTTACAGGAAATATGTTTAAGATATACAGTTAAATTCTATGTGCTAAGTGTTCTGTAGAAATCGTTAATGGAAAAATTATAAAATTTCATATTTTCACAATTTAAAGAATCGCAATACGATATCCAGCCGTGTGTGTCAAAATACTGCTTCGAGTTTGGGAAATAATTGACTTCAGGTGGGATGTATGCTGAATCTCCCACGGCATACGCATCGAACCAAAATGACTTTTTGAGGAAAAACTTGATGTGTTTCATTGCAAATTCACGTCTTAATCGATTCTGTGAGTATTCTGAATAAATGTCTACACGATTTCAAACTTATGAAGTCATTTATCAATCCCCCTGTATAACCCTTATAGAAATCCAAATAACAACATACAACGTTTTTTTTCAATGTGGATTGCAATGCCATTCACTGAATTTTTTACAAAATAAGAGGCTATTGAAGCCTAAATTCTCCTAATATCATCAAAGTGTGTCTGACTGATGTTGCAATACAATGGAAGGCACAACAACTGTTGTACCTTCCATTCCTTTCAAGCAAATTTTCTTACTTTTATTTTAAAAGTTTCCATATAAATATTGCAGTTTTCCTTGTATTTCTTCAATTTTACTGTAATGGATTAAATTTAGGTTACAGTTAAACATATTCATGTTTTCATTTATTTCAGTGTAAAGTTCCAAAAAATTTGAAATGTGAAAAATTATCACATTAAATCAATTAAACACATAACATAAAGGCATGAGAAAATGCCATATTAAATTAAATCACTATTATGGTTCTTAGCAGAAATTTTAGAATGTATTTTTGTCTCCTGTTGTAAGTGAAAATTCACCTCTACACGTTCCTTAAAACACGGCAGCAGTCGCGATTCTCACAAAATGTTTTATATACAAAAAACTGTTCTAATCTAATTGATAAACTATAAATAATTTACCTTAAAACTATAAGAATCACTCTAACGAATTGGTAGCCGATCACTCTATGAAAGTGTTATATTCTACGAACTAAATTCAAAGTTTGGTTCTATAGCAATTTAAAAGCCTGATACTATACCAAAAATATTGAAGCCCCAGTAATTCACCAACCTGTTTGATTACTAATACTTTACAAGCCTAATTGAAACCTTAGTACTACACCAGGGGTGGCCAACCCAAATGACCTTGCGGGCCACTTCGGGAACACATTATAATCCCGCGGGCCGCATATATATATATATATATTTAATTGCCAATGGCTAGGCACTTGACTCATAATCAATTGACTTGACTCATCGCTGCAATGCAATACTGCCCACTTCTAAGTATGTATAAAAACAGAAGCAACGTGATAAAATAGAAACAGTTATGGAATTTATCTGTTACAAAACACTACACTAGAAACAAAAATATTGCACAAAATAATCGTATTTTGTAAAGTTGTAATGAATCTCGCGGGCCGCAAAATTATTCAAGGCGGGCCGCATGCGGCCCACGGGCCGCGGGTTGGCCACCCCTGTACTACACCAAACTGTTAAAACGAATAATGACGTTGACATTTCTTTTATTGCAAAAAAATAATATATATCTCGTATAGGAAGACCAAACATCAAAAAATAATATTTGGGTAATACGCATTACAATGTAACTCACCGAATCCTGACAAAATAACAGGTCATTGAAAGAACCTTTTTTCCTCGTCTTGTCTAAGAATATTTGAATGATGTGGAAGTGCGATGACAGTTACAATAACTGTAGAATATTTTCTGAAGATAAGTATTGTTTTCTTTATTCTGTGAGCTTCTAGAACAAAATTGCAATTTACCTTGCTTTCCATGGTGGAACTCAGGTCAACATAATATAAATTGAAGTGGAATTAAGTACAACATAAAATTTACTAAAGTTTTTATTGTAATCTAGACTAACTTAAAATAATAACAGCGCCCAATACACATAATAATAAACATATTGTTAAAATGTTATATTAGTGGGTATTGATAATTACGATTTTTATTTTAAATTTTAATAAATTTATGAATCGTACTGAATGTATTTTGATTGTATTCCATCACATGAAACTATTCAATTCTGCACTTTTCCAAAAACAAGATATTAGTCTTAATTTATGCAGGTTTTTACAGAAAAACATCGAGTTCAAGTCATACGTTTAAATTATGTTCTGCACAAACCAAACTTGATTTTCTAAGAAATCCACAAGTGAATTTTTACTTAGTTTTGTTGCCACACGAGAAACACGTAACCACAGTGACTCTTTTGTTTTTAAATATCAAATTAGAGTACTTTTTGTGTTGAGTTTTGAAACAAATAAGTACATACCTGTCAATTTTAATTTTAGAAGTAATTAATATAAATTAAATAGCCGATTTTACACAGTGACATTTTAATTTGTAATTATTAATAGCGTTTTAATATAAAGATTATATTATCTCACGAGGATTCCCAGTTTTCCCTATAATCTCTGTTGTCAAGTTAGATGTACCTGATGTATGTAAATAAAAATATTTACTATACCAACAAGAATGAAAACGTACTATACGAGACTATGTTCTAATACTTTTAGAGTATTCATGTTCGATCAGACTTCCATCAAACCTCATTAATCTCGAACAATACTCTATTATACGGATTATCAATGTAAGTTGCGGGATTAACTATCTGTACTTAATTATATTTGCTAAGTAAAGTGACATAACATAACACGGTATAACAGGATACACAGTATTTTGCTGCGCAGGACAATAACACATGAATGCTATCAGTTAACCAAACACATGTATTGCATATTTCACTCAAATTTCAGTAGCTGGCTGTTTAACTGAAATGGAGACATATACCATGAACCAGTATTGCACTTGCCAATAACTAAATACAAATATATGATGCAATGCACTTTTACATGCCTGGTGATATTTAGATAAACAGTGTACTAGTTATAAAGCTTCTATGCTTCTTGCCTCGACACCTTGTTTCGGCTAACCTCGAGTTACTAGACGCCTCTTGTCCTAGTGGTATTCATTGGGGCAGGTTATTCTATCCTTCTAACTCATGCAATTAGCTTAATCAGCTTAATGAGTCTCGCATTCTTTCACCGTCTACTTCTCTAACCATCTAGCCTTTCAGCTTTTTAATCGATCACTCAAATCTCTAACTCGCGATCCGAAACTTTATCATGTTTCCACCTCAGGATCACAGAAATATTACTTGGCTCGGTGATTTGTTTATCTAACCAAACCAGTCAGATTTGTTAATTTACAGTAAACATAAATTACAATGAAAACTAATAGAAGTAATAACTAAATGTTATTAAGGCCCCACATGCTCTTCTGCACTGCTCAAAATTCTAGTGCACTACAAATCTACTGAAGCCTGAAGCATATTGCAATGTAGGAACGAAATTGAATTTCTCAACCTATCAGAAGTGTAACACTGTACTAATATCTTAGTCTACCAACAGCTATTCATAAGACAACAACTTGCAACCTGATACTACACTAACCTGTAATACACTCCCTCCCGCTGCAAATAGAATGATAACACTGATGTATCCAACAAACGATTTGGCGCTTATTATGCGTTCGTCAACATGGAAGTCGATATCTGCCGTGGCAGTAAAGAAACTTGCAATTTTGATAAATTTAATAAAAACTGACAAACTCAGTCATTCCATGTCGTCGGTTTCAAAATTTGTAAAAAAGTATATATCTGAATACAAAAGGCTACAATGTTCAAGTTTATTGACCGAAAAACTCCTGCAGGCGTTTCACTCTCCATAAGTTGCTTCTGAAACTATCTATAAACTTGTTTTCAATCTTAGTGCTAGAGACTTACCAAATTATTAAAACGAGAAAATATTTGGCACTTTCATAACAAAAACATATACAGCAAAGACGGAAAATCTGGCCAATTCCGATTACAATGTAACTCACCGAATCCTGACAAAATGAGAGGTTATTGAAAGTATTTTCTTCCTTATCTCATCTAAGCATATCTAAGTCATGCGACAGTGCGATGACAGGTACAATAACAGTCGAGTATTTTCGGGCGAAAGTTATTATTCTCCTTGTTCTGGGAGCTCTAGGAAAATATTGATTTTACGTTATACTTTTTATGAATATGAATATACTGTGTATGGCACTAATTTAAACAAATAAATCAGTTAATTTTAATAAATCAGTTTAATTACTCATGAATGACTTAATACGTATAATTGTTTCAATGAAAATAAAATAATTGAATCGTTCAATAAAGTGCTTGTAGAAAAAATTGCTTCTTGTGCCCTTAAGTGACGCTTAACCACGCTTAATACTAGTTCCAGCAAGGCGCGTGCCGTACTTTGCAGGCTACTGATATACAGTAGATGATACTGGTATACAGTAGATGATGCTGATATATAGTATATGATACTGATATACAGTAGATGATACTGATATACACTATATGATACTGAATTACAGTAGATTATACTAATATACAGTATATGACACTGATATACAGTAGATGATATTGATATACAGTACTAATATACTGTAGATCATATTCAGTTTTATGATCCGATAACAAATTGTCGCGAGCAAGTAATTAGATTTAAAATACCTTACTTCTCTCTCCTAATTTACATTCAATTAACCAAGTTTATTAAAAACAATCCGTTTTTAAATTTTAACTTTTATACTGCATAAACACACACACCATCCTCCTCACAAAAGATTCTTTTACGAAGGTGAGAAGATCAATAAATTTCAACCTCGTTGGAACTCCTTTGAAGATTATCACAAAGTGAAAAAATAAGCTGAGACACGGAAACGTAATTTCCTATGTAAATTTTCTGGGATGCGAAAAACAAAACCCAAATAAGGAAAATTGCAGTGTGGGTAAATTTCCAGTTTGGGAAGGCGTGTAAACAAAACTGGAGGTCAAAAGTAAACATGGAGCAAATGTTAAATCCATGTAACTCCTTGAGGAAAGAAAATACGGAGTTATATTATATTGGTAGCAAGCAAGCAAGAGCAGTAATCGGATTATGGGAGGACGGTGTGGATGGTATAGTGATACAAAAATAAAGATATTATTTGAATTTGAGGAAGGTCAATTAATTTACAAACAGAAAAATAATCTTTGGAAAATACGTGTTAATTTTTTAACTTGCAAAATAACATATGCTCAAAGATTGCTGTTCTAATTCAGGTTACATTAGACGAAGAGCTATGTGCGTATGAATGATTGTGTTTTCGACTAAACTGTAACTTTTCTTGGGTACCAAGTTAAGCTACAGAGAAGAATCTGAAAATATTTACAGAAGAATTGTAACATAAACTACTATAAAAATCTTAAGAAGTAGAAATAAAAGTTTGACGCATTTAACTCTTTTAAATTCTGTTTTGAAAAATTTCGCTCCTGAAGCAAAAGCTCGAAATCTACAAAATGCAATAAGATCAGCATTAGATCAGCATATAGTACTGAAATAAATATATCCCCAAATCCAGGCATGTATAATACTTTATGAGAATTTGCTGCAAAACTCTCTTTCCTACTGAATTTATTTGTTAACAAACGAAGTTGTGGAGTTTAGATGAGGTGTGCTAGCTTTAAATTGACAGAAAGGAGAAGCCAGGAAGCATGAGCGTGTCTATGTTGCCGATGACGAAAGTGTTGGTAATTTGAATCATTCATTTCACTATATTCTGCCGCCATCTCTTAGAGAGTAGAGAAGATGAATTTTTGCAATATAAATATAATTTGCTCATTTTATGAAAAAATAATAATTTGAAAAATAAAGTAAGGAAGAATTATATAACACAGTTTCGTGGTGGTGGTTGTTGGAGATCGCCAATGTAACGAGATTGTGAAATCCCCAATTTAGTTTTTCTCCAATTGATCTTGAATTGAAGACTTATAAACTAGAATTATAGCGTTCAGATAAAGGAATCTTCAACTTAAGGCATTTAATACTGCACTACGAGCATTTTCTGCATACTTATTTCAGTTTATACTGCATTTTAACTGTATATTTTTTATATATTTCATGACAATAAACCCTCTACAAAACCGGAAGTTAAAGTTTTAGAACAAAAAACAACATTTTATTACATAATAAGTACAATTATTTAAAAAATATATTTATATAACTAGGGACTGCATCTACTCGCTACGCTCGCCAACCCCGGGGAAAGGAATTGATTGTTATAATCATGCAAAAACAAGTATTTTAGCAACTTACTACCGAAACAAGTTATACCCACGATGCTTGTTTACATTTGAAAGTAACCTTCGATCTAGTATTATACATGTTTTGTTTGTTGAAGAATTATGAGCAAACATTATATTCTAACTTGTTTGTAAGCCCTACTTGTCCTGTCTCGGCAACCTATTTCAAGTTTAAGTGTACTAACTAACGTTGTAATCTAATATAAAATTAAATATGTATACTTTAAATATTTTAGTGCTTCACTAATCCAGACATCGGCGAACTTTTGGACGTTTCTGCCAGAAATCAATAACAGAGATGTTGAGGGTTGGCTCAACCTATTAATTCCTCTCTGATACTGGCAATGCTCATTTTTATAAATAACTAGCAGCATACCCGTTCTTCGTACGGAGTATATAATATAAAGAAACTTATAATTCGCAATCATGTGCAAATTCTGTTAAAATATTAAAAGAGAAATTTAAGAATATCTGTTCTCACTATGCAAAATTATCTTCACGGGCAGATCTGAAGAATAAATCATCCTGACTCCTTTTGTAAGCAAATTTACAAAAAAAGAGGAATTGAATCATTATATGCAACCCCGTACTACTTATATTGTTGTAGATTAGAAAATATGCCAGTGTGTTAGTAGATTACCCGTATTACAATATGAGTCTCAAAAATATTTGCCAAAATAAAGGAGATGACGTAATAAATTGAAAATATCAATAATCCCCGTAATCTTTTACCAGAAGGTCGTAATTGATTCCAATATATGCCAATATATATATCAAAATATATGTCAATATACCTGTACTACTTATATTCTCGTAGATTAGAAGATATAATGCATTTGTAGAAGATTACTCGTACAACGTACTGTATATGAGTTTCAACAATTTTCGTCATAATAAAACAATGTCATAATAACTTGAAAATATCAATAATCCCTGAATCAAAAGTCCCCGAAAATATCAATAATAATAATGTTTAAATCTGAAGACCGTAATTGATATTATCCAGTCAAAAATGCAATGTCAATGAAATTTATTTTATATACATATCTTTATTATTCAAATCGGAAAAGATTTAATATAAATAAAATCGTATGCCGCATAACACATTGGATCCGTTGCTAAGCGACATGATATCATTTGCTTCAAATAAATTGATGGAAATCATATCATCTGAATAATGCGACCTCCATGGAAGGTTTGGCGCCATTTTAGTCAATTTAGCGATAACTTAAAAAATCCCCAAATTTATCGCCAAGTGAGACTATAGAACAGATAGTCCCATTTTGCGACAATTCGTTAAATGTGCTACTAAGTAGGATGGATGGACTGTCCAACAAATGCTACCGAAACATCATTTCAGTACTCTATTTTAAAAAAACAAATCATTGATTTGCGTCATTTTTGTAAATTTGGAAACATTTCCGCTAATTTGGTAAAGTTTAAGAAAAGTTACCAAGTTATTTAGAGATATTCCGCTAAACTCGTAGCTCTAAATTTGCAGATCTGAAGAATAAAATATTCTGATCACGTTGTGTATATACTAAATGAAAACACTAAAATTGTATTATAAGATACAGCCGTTCTACCCTTTTTCTGCTTCAACAATCGGCTAAATGAATTCATTGCGTAAACACAATATATGAGTTTATTAGCTAAACACAATATATGATGAGCTGGAAACCTCTTTGCTAAAATAAATGAAAATGATGTACGCAGTTCGCAATTTATATAATTAAAAGAACAACCAAACCTTTCATTTAAAAATATATTTTTACACCCATTTATTTATTATTCAAATAGAAAAAAAAATAATAAATATTAACAACACATTTAATTTCATTCCGTTGCCGAGCAACATGATATAAGATAGAATCTTCCTCATAAAATGCAAAATTAAATAGCCATTTTGATTTCTTTATACTTTTAATCGTTGAGTAAAAACTTGTGAAATATAACCACGGAGGTAGATTTCTCCATTTAAATTCATGTTTCAAACAATTCGTGTTTTCCGATAGTGACTAATTAATGCAAAAATCCTGCACCAAACTCGGAAATAAAGTTTTATTTCATTTCGCCGTTTTAAACAAACGATTTTCATCCCTTCCGTTTGAATAAACCACGGAGTTGGAGAGTATAACTCATAGAAAAAAGTTCCGTTTTTCATTAATATCTCGACAACCCCTGGTCTTAGAAACTCGAAACTTGGACTAAATTTATGGGGGACTATTTCAAGGCTATCCACAAAATTTGATTAAATTTGGTTCAGCCGTTTTTCCGTGATGATGAGACAAACGAAAATTTTGTTTTTTACTAATATCTCAAGAACCACTGGTCGTAGAAACTCAAAACACAGACTAAATTTTAAGTGGGGCTATTTCTAGGCTACCCACCAAATTTCATCAAATTCGGTTCAGCCGTTCTCCCGTGATGATGGGACAAACAGACAGACAGACAGACAGACAGACAGATTTTCAATTTTATTTATATAGATTAATAATTAATTGACTAAGGCTATTTCACATCTACTGGCTCTTCTTAGCCTAATTTAGCATTTCAATCCTGAACATTTTGACATCTATTCGCATTTCTCAATACTGCGTCAAAAATTTCGCAGAATTTTTTTTTAATATTGTAAGATTAAAACAACAGAGCTCAATTATGCACAAAGCATTGATTATGAAACACTTTCTAACTTCAATGCAGATTTATTTAAGCATTTCTACAATGCGATACATTCATCGGTAATATTTTTAAAATTATCACAATACTACATTAATTTATTATATTTGAAAACTTAAAACTTCATCGAAAAAAATGAACTTTATTCAAATGATAGCATTAAAATATAAATTGCCTGGTTTAACCATCTCTAAAATGCGATATATTCCTCGGCAATATTTTTAAAATTACCATGATACTACAATAATTTATTATATTTGAAAACTGCACACACACACACACACACATCGAAAACAAATGAACGTTATTCAAATGACGTCATCGAAATATAAATCGGCTGGCTCGATGTATAAAAGCAGCATTTCATTCATAATTTTTTTTCCATTTATTTCGTTCATCACAATACTATAATAATTTATTTTATTTAAAAACTTAAAACAATGGAGGTCCAAGTAATTTTACTCTATGCTTAAAACTTCATGGAAAAAACTAGTCTGCTTCTCTTTGTAAAATCAATGAATGTTTCATTCATATCCGCTATATTGCAGACTCCATGAGCTAAATAATTTTGCATTAAATAAATGCAACAATTCTTATACAACTCGTTCCACATCTTTTGGTGTCTATATCCTCCATAAGGAAAAATTAGGCTTCACTGTAGAAATAATCAAAGTTGGATGGTTATTTAAACTCAAATATATTGTAATTGCGTTGTGTCAGGATGTAGATGAATAGAATTTAAGTAAAAACACAGCGGGCTTAGGACAGATACAACACTAAATATGAATTAAAAAGCACTTTAAAAATCACGATTTTGACACAAGATGGGTGACATATTTATTTTGAAGTGGATCCCGTGATCTCTACATATAATGGTCATGTGATCTCTTCATACAAAAGGCGTAATTAATATTTTAATTTTTATTTAAAAAAACTACTGAATATATTTTGCTGAAATTTGTTTTATATATTTTATGTGGTAATTTGAATATTTCCTAAAACTTTCGAAACAATTTGTCAATTTTAAATTCTCTTAAAAAATGTTTGAAAAATTAGGTCCCATAAGGTTCAATATATTTCATGTTTTCAACCCGGGTTTAATCCAACACTAATTGGGTGATATTATTCATTTATATTCCCATAGGTCACACACACCTATTTGTACAACATACTAAAATTTCACTTTGATAAAGTCATTTTTACGGCAGTTATCGTGTTAATGAGCAGACAGACAGACAGATAGACAGCCAGACAGACAGAATGAACAAAGTCATAAACACTTTCCAACTATGTTGTAAAGTGTTAAAAATGATATAAATTTTGTAGTAAATATATATTTTAATTTTTGTTTTTTCGAAAGATTAAAATATCAATCATTTCGAACTATATCAATACTACATATGCAAGATTTAAGCATAGCGCGACATATTAATTTTAAATATAATCTGCGAAATGAAGTGTATAATAAACCGATATGAAGCCGATAACACTATTTGATAAACTGTCCATCTTCGAGAAACGGGAAATTGATAGTGAAGGATAGAACAATCTCTCACCCAGTTTGACAGTCGAGGTGCTTCGATTGGCTCTAACATTCATTGTAGGAGATTCTAGTACTACATATTTAAGATAATATGGGTATGTGAGAGTAAATTAAGCTTTTGAATGTGGTATTCTTTGTAATGGAAATGGTTTTCAGAAAGTGTATATAGTACACTTATATCGCATTTAAGTAAACAACATGATTAACAATAAGAAAGATCAATCATGCATAAAGCATTGATTATGAAACACTTTCCAACTTCAATTCAATTGTATTTAAACATCTCTAAAATGCGATACATTCCTCGGTAATATTTAAAAAATTATCACAATGCAACATTAATGTATTATATTTGAAAACTTAACATTTCATCGAAAGAAATGAACTTCATTCAAATGACGACATTGAAATATAAATTTCCTACTTTAAACATCTCTAAAATGCTATACATTCCTCGGTATTATTTTTCAAATGATCATAATACTGCAATCATTTATTATATTTGAAAACTTCATCGAAAACAACTCAAATTTATTCAAATGACGTCATCAAAATATAATACGCGTGGCTCTTTCTATGAAAGCAGCTTTTCATTTATAAACATGCTTCCATTCATTTCATTCATTATAATACTATAATAATTTATTCTATTTCAAAATTTAAGACCATGGAGGTTCCAGTATTTAAACTATATGCTTAAAACTTCATTGAAAAAATCGTCCTTCTCTCTGTAAAATCAATGAATATTTCATTCATATCAGCTATATTGCAGACTCCATGACCTAAATAATTTTGCGTTAAAGAAATGCAGCAATTCTTATATAAATAATTCTACATATTTTGCTGTTTACATTTTCCATAAGTGAAAAATAGGCTTCGTTGTAAAAATAATCAAATGCGGATGATTATTTAAACTCAAATACGTTGTGATTGCGTTGTTTCAGTATGTAGATACACAGAATTTAAGCAAAAATAAAGCGGTTTTAGGACGGATACAACACTCAATATGAATTAAAAAGAACTTTAAAAATCACAATTTTTACACAAGATGGATGCCATATTTTATTTTGCAGTGGGTCACGTGATCTCTTCGTATAATGGTCACGTGAGCGCTTCATATAAGAGGTGTAATTATTATTTTAATTTTTATTTAAAAAACTACTGAATATATTTTGCTGAATTTTTTTTATATATTTTATAGGATAATTTAAATATTTCCTATAAATTTCGAAGCAATTTGTGTATTTTAAATCCGCTTAAAAATGTTTAAAAAATTACGTCCCATAGTGTTCAATGTATTTCATTTTTTCAACCCGGGTTCAATCCAAAACTAATCGGGTGATATTCTTCATTTATATTCCCATAGGCCCCACAGACAGTCTGAACAACATAATAAAATTTCATTTTGATAAAGTCATTTTTAAGGCAGTTATCATGCTAACGGACAGACAGACAGACAGAATGAACAAAGTCATAAACACTTTTCAACTTTGTTGTAAAATGTTAATTTGTACATGCCGAAAGTGTTTGTGTCTTTTTGCATTCTTCGGAAGTTCCACGGTGACTTAGAAGGATGATTAGCTGCATGCTTATAGTATGGAATAACGAACAGAATCTAACAAAACAGGATATTTGATTTTCTCCTTAAGAGCGGAAAAATGGTGAGGTGATAAAAAAAAAATTCCAGAGTTCCCAGAAACCCCCTCCCCCCTCCCGTCCGTATACTCATAAGGCTGAATCCTTGTAACGACCATACGAGATAACCTAACTTTAACTCTCCTCGGAAATGTTTTTTTTTTTCAATAAGACTTTTTAGACTGCACAGAAACCCTTAAGGAAGGTAAATCTTTATAATATAGGCTAGATCTAGACAGAAAGCTAAATCTTTATAATATAAATCTCATATTTATAATATGAACCACGGAATTTAGCATAACGGAGCTAGATTTTCAATTACCTCCTCACAAGTTGACAAAATGGTTGGGGATAAGGGTTGAAAAATATTTTCGGGAACTTGAGAAGCTCAATATGACCTAGGAGTTTGAGACTTTGCGTACTTATAGTGTTAACGATGGATTACGTAAGTCAATATTCGATTGACCCATTTTGATGCTGAGTCCCATCCTTGGTAAACAAAGTAAAACATGCTTTTTAAGAGCAAATTAGTTTTTAAGAGCATTACCACCCTGTCTTTGTGAGACTTAACTACTAGTACAGTAAAAAATGCAATATGGCAGCAAAAATTTTTCACTTATTTTCAGTATTCATTTTCATTGAAATAAGATATCTTTATTATATTACGCAATATGATATATGAGGTGAATATTAGTTTTAAATTACATTACATTTTCACTATTAACTAACTTCATTTTCATTTGATGGTTTAGCGCAATTTCAAATGCCTCTGACCCTCTATAATTAAAACAATTATGGTGGATTAGAGGCATTATATATTTTAACAACGTCTGTTCTTATATCTTGAAAACGGTTTATACTTGGTTTGAAAAATCATTTGATTAATATAGTTCATCCAAAACTAGTTATTTTATTGAAGTTTCTTTAGATATATGCCGGTCATTTAAAATGAGCTATATCTGTTTGTACGATATACACAAAAATACAACCAGTCTCAGGGAATTCTATAAGGAATCTTCGACAACAAGAAGTTAGAATTTCGTCCCAGAAGTTTAATGGTTAGAGCATCGGCTGGATGGTTCGAGCATAAACTGTTTAATCTCCAACTGGGACAGTATGCCTTTTACAACTCCTGATATTAACTCCCGATAACATGTTTTCTGATTAAAATTTCATTAAAATCTTTCCAATAGTTTTGGGGCTAGAGTTGGTATACACCTCGTTGCAAACACATATACAGAGATATAGACTTAACACTAAAATAATACATCTATGGTTCAAGGTTCCACCCGATAAATGTAAGTCTAATTCCAAACCTGATCGATAATCTAACTTCAAACCTGATTGTAAATCTAATTCCTAACCTGATGGTAAATCTAATTCTAAACCTGATTGTAGATCTAATTTCAAACCTAAATCCAAACATGATTGTAAATCTATTTCCAAATATGATTATAAATCTAAATCCAAATCTAATTGTAAATATAATTCCAAACCTGATTGTAAATATAATTCCAAACCTGATTGTAAGTCTAGTTCCTAATCTGAATGTAAATGTAATTCCAAACCTGATTGTAAATCAAATTAAAAACCCAATTGTAAATCGAGTTCCAAATCTGAATGTAAATCTAATTCTAAACCTGACTGCAAACTTGAATTCCAAATTTTAATATCATAAATTTTACGAGATGTAATAAGGGTTTTGTATATAACGAAGCAAATATTTTGTATGAAAATAAATGAATAAATAAACTTTATGATTATATTATAAAATAAAAGCAATATCATTTTGTACTTGTATAAAACTCAGTATATTATTTAAATAAAAATGTTATTATTTGATCTTTAAAGCAATGAATAATGCTAAATATAAATGAATCCACAATCTGATAGATTTTGAGTATTTAATAAGGTTTTTACTTTACTTAATATTTATAATATATGTGTATGGAAATTATTTTTATTGGATTGAAAATCTCAATTCAAGTTTCAGATTCATCTATTTATTTTGCATGCGCGTAGATATTTATAGATACGCATATATATCAAGTATCAACAGCTTTCAGTTTCACATCTGTGTCTGTTTGAAAAGTATATTTCATCTGTACCTCCAAATTCTCCTTCATATTTTCATCAAATTTATCAGACTGGTGACCGCTACTTTGGTGCTAATTGGGTCTTGGTAAATTGCGGAGTTTGCTTTACAAAACCTTAATGTTTTGTAAAGCAAAAACATTAAGGATTGGCAAAAATGGATAAAAAATGTCATATGAAATGATAAATATATATTAATTATGTTAATAAAATTCTTATTTTATATGTATTTTATAACAAATAACCAGTCATGTTGAACTAGGATAAACAGCTCTCAAGAATTTTTTTATTATTATTTTGACAAGATTTTTATAATGTTGGTTTAAAATGTCCCAGTTGCTGAATAAAAAAGGTAATTATTCAAAAACTACAAATTATACATTGAAATACGTATTGATTTGGGTATTAATCTGTGCGAAGATTTAATTTAAAGTATATAAAAGCCATATTAAAGCAGGGGAATTGGGCATGTCATATGCAGTCATTCTAGACTTTTATGAGGATTACAAATCCTGCTTCTAACATTATGCAGTCGATAATCGTAAAACAACTAATGAATTTTGTTAACACTGTTTTCATCATAAGTTTAACAATGTTTACACCATAGGTTTAACATTGTTTGCATCACATGTTTAACACTGTTTTCACCAGAAATGCACCGATGTTTTAACCAATGTCATACGTCCGTAATAAATGTTAAGCAAGATAGAATACATTTTATACGCTACCAGATTAGCTATTCATCTTTATATGTCAGTAATCGATTAAGGTGGATTGGCAAGCGTAGTTACTGTTTTCGTTTATTGTGTGGAAATAAACACGTATTACGGTTTCTTAAATCGGAGTCTTAAATATATATTGTTAATCAAATGCTCAAATATGTATAGTATTAGTTCTTCAAGTCTCTGTGAATTGATTATATTGAAAATAAATTGTTTAGTGCATATTTGATAATGTTTGTTTAGAAACAAAGCGACTAAAAATAAATATAATATTTTTATATCAGTAAAAATACATAGAGGTTTTAAATAACTTTTCCATAACATGCATTTTCCATTATCAATTGATAGAACACAAGCCTTAAAATATTTATGTGTCTATATAAGTGTCTATAATATGTGTCTTATTTCTATTTTTAATAAATACAGGAAAATTAATGTATACAGCTAAATTTTCGTCTTCGTGCTTTTATATATTTATTTTTACTTTGCGAAACTGTAACTACATTATATGATTTGTATATTTCTTATGCATACATATCTATTTTAGGGGATGGTTAAATCAAGAAATAGAGAGGAATCGTCTGCTATGGACAATCCGCTACAATCCATTGCTGGTGCCGAGTGCACATGGCCTCCCGTGGATCAAGAGATTTTAACTCCAACAGTTGAGCCATCTCTTCCATACTCTCCCGAAAGTCTACAAGACGAATCTATGACTGCTCTTCCATCAGCTACCATAACCCCTATGCGACGTCGTAGCAGCAGCACCTCCGGTAATCCCCAGGGTGGTAAACGGCCTGCAACCAATCGTTCCGTCAGCATCAGCAATGCAGATGATAACTCACACGGTAGCGATAACAACTTCAACAGCGATTCCAGCACCGCCAGTGATGAGGGATGTCAGACATCATGCCCCAAAACTCCAAAGCAACAGAAGAAATCGTCCTCTTCTTCTTCAGTAACATCGTCGTCCTCCAATGGGAACAGAAGGAAAAGGAATTCGTTGAGCGCCAGAGAACGAAACCTGAGGAGGTTGGAAAGCAACGAACGCGAAAGAATGCGGATGCACAGTCTGAACGATGCATTTCAAGCTCTTCGTGAGGTGATTCCTCATGTCACCATGGAAAGAAAGTTGTCCAAAATCGAAACCCTCACATTGGCTAAAAACTACATTATGGCTCTAACCAACGTCATTTGTGAAATGAGAGGTGAGCAAGTACCTTACAAGTTGCTTACTAACACCGCACCGTCTGATGTAGGAAGCACCAACCTAGAGGAAGATGCAGACACACAAGATGATGATGTCCTTTCACGCACAAGCATCCCAGAACAACAGTTTGATTTATCGGCCAACAGCATTGCCCAGAAGAATGATAGTGAAGATGCTGAGGACCTCAAAACTGATTCTGATGATCCACCAGTTACTCTTTAGCATTAAAAGAATACAAGACTGATAATACAAGTTGTAAGCCCATTCGAGTTTAAATGTGGATAAGGCTAACATGACCACGATCCCATTTGTTCTTTATCTCAGCGGTTCAACTTTCCATTAAGGTTAATAAGGAATAAACGAACTTAGATGACAGAATGTTGGAAAATTCTGGATTCGTCGCCTGTCACTAGCTATGAAAAGTTATTTGCAGTATAAAGTGACGTATCCGCTTTAAAAATGTATTACTCTCGCTTCATGTGTACTGTCTCAACATTTGTATGTCAGATGCTGGGGATTCCTATATTCGAAGCTTTGTGGCAGCATTTCACTTTTTTAAGATATGTATATTTTGCATCATGGTGTTACTGGATACCTGCTTGCTATTATATACTCTGTCACTTGTATTCTACAGAATGTTTCATAATCAAGTTTCACTGTACATATATATCATATGAATAGGCACATGACAGTATTAAAATTCAACAAATATTGATGGAGTTGTTTGAAGACATATTGGGATTGTATCTTAGGAGTGTAGTTTAAAAGTTTATGTTCTTAACAAACAATACTTAGTTAAAATGAATTAAATTATTTTTTAGCATTTTAGTTAGGCGTTAGTACTACAAATGTATTCTGTAATGAGAAAAAATGCCAGAATTAGACATATCATATATATCTATACATTATTATCACAGATTAGTTTAAAAAACACATATCAAAATTTTAAGGGCAAGGTATATGTATCTGAAAAAATTGTTACAAGCGAAAATGGTAATATCCAAACTTAATCTAAAAGTAAATCTCTGTGGTTACGTTTGTTTAGAAAACCTTGAAACCAAAAGATTGAGGAAACAGCATTAAATATATTATTTTAATACGTGTTCATACGTTTTTAAAATGTTTTTTATATTTAAAAACTTTTATTTCTTTGTCCATTACAATATTACGGCTTGTTCCGGATGAGGTACACACATATATTCTTAGAACACTGTTTAACTGAATTTTGAGCACTTCTCGCAGTTGGTAGTTTTATTTGTAAGTGAATTGAATGATTTTTTCATGCTGCTTGTCGCTAAACCCCACATTACTAACGGCATCAGTAGAGGAATTACAAGTTACATTTCCTATTTGCACTCAATAACTTGCTGGCCACTTTTTTCTTTCAATGTGGTATTTGGTATGGATAGAAATATGGCAATTATTTGTGAAACAACATCATAAGATTTAAATTAAAATATACATAGGCGGCCGAAACGAATTTTATCACTTATAAATGTTACCAAAAGTCTGGTTTATTCTGAAATGTGAACTGCAGTAATTTTCGAAATGCTTTTGCCACATGAGATATAATATCTCTTCTATAAAAGCCTGATCTGATTTATCTAATTACCATAAATATGTTTCCAGAGTCTAAAATGCACAATTAATAGAAATATGCAAAATCATGTAAATAGCAATCAGTACAATAATATATATTTTTTATGATATTGAGGTGAACAAACTGAAATAAGGCATATAATGTAATATAACTACCACGTAGGAAGAAAAATATTTGTTGATTCTCAATATTTTGATGATCATCCTTCAGCTGCAATTGCAGTCTTGCAACGGCCTGGTAAAAGTAAAGCAACTTCAGGATATACGGTAATCCAAGTTCATTATACCACACGTTTACAATGCCTACATTAGGACTGTAATCGGATTACAATTTTGACTGTAATCGGATTACAATTGTGGCTGCAATTGCATTGCAGTTATAGTGCAAACTACAAACTTTATTATAAGTTATGTCGTTCTTTTTGTCCGCCACTTTAGATGAGAAATGTCAATCAAACTTTACTGATGCTGTTAGTGCAGTACAGTAGCAAGACACCGAAACAAGATAAGCTCATTCTTACTCACTGAAACACTATAAACTATGAATTAAACACAAATTGTATTAACAGAAGTTATTTAAGAAAATTAATGTGAAGAGTAAAAATAAATACCTGTTTAAGAAAATATTTGTGAAGAGTCTTTAAAAAAATCATGATGGTGATTCCTAGCTCAACAGCGGCATGGACCGACATTTATAAAATTCCTTTGGATTTTAAAGTACCTGTTGCACCAATGGAATGAAAAATAGGCATACTAAAGCAGGTTCAATAAAAACGTTAACAAAAATTAAAGGTCTTAAAAATTTTAACAAACAAATATATGGCATACAATCGCATTCCAATGCAAAATATTATATACTTTTGAATGTCAATAGAATATTAATATCATTGTGTACTTCAGGGTTGATATCCTTAGGGATCTTCACCCAGGAACAAGTAATAATGTATGCCTTACGCCAATAACTTGCGGCTAATGATATTCTCCCATTTCTAGTGTATTTCATGTTTTGTGAAAAAAAATACTTGTAGTTACATAAAAATCATTACATCATTAAATTACTAACAAAAGCCAAATAATTACATAAAAAAACCCTTTTGAAATTGCACAATCTAGTAACTCATTATAATTTGTTCGTTTACATATAATTTTTTGGTTTTATGTCAGCACAGCATTGATTTAGTATTACTATATCTTACAGAGAACAAATAGTGCTTAATATATAATTTGAATTGATTTTGGACCCAGAGAAATGGTAACAGGTAAACATGAATAACATTACCCATTTAACTAAATAATAGTTGCTTTATTCTTTGTACTATTTTATTAAGGGACTTTTATAGAAAGACAGGATTTTAAAATTCTTTCATTGTATGCGCATTTCGGCTAATTATACAAATTGAAAGTCAGTAATAGTAAAGATTTAATTTTTTAGAAATGTTTTCTCCTTGAAATTTTATTTATTCTGTGGTATGGAGATCAATTCAATGATGTTATTTCTCATGACTGCACCCTTGAACAGCCGTAACCATTATTCTGTTTTGTATTGCGAGAGTGACTTATAATTGCATCTTTGCCAGGAGTTTCCATCTCCATTACACTCCATTTCCCGGTGGAAGCTGCCATGGCTATTCTAATACACTTTGCGTTAGCTAATGTAGAATTTCAGTTAATATGCAGAGATGCTTTCGCTAGTACTTTAATGTTTTGTGTGCAATACTTCCCACAATAAAGTATTTGCTCAAAATATAATTTTTCAAATCAAACTGTATTTTTATTAATATTATGTTTTGAAATCGAAACAATTTAAGGAAGTGCTGGACTAAACCAAATTCGACAAGAAATGTGCTCTTGTTTGTGAAATTCGAGTAGGATTTTTCTATAAAAAATTCATGTAATACCATGATCTTTTATAATTTGGAAAGTTATGCAAAACATTAGAGCTTAATTGATTTTTCGTACTTTGTATGACAACAAAAAGTTTATTCAAAACTAAAAATCTCGATAGTATTACTCTTTAATGAGAAAACAAAATACCCTTTTTCTCCGTTAGATTAAAACAATGATAATTTTCTCACTTAGAATCGGAATATAAACGGACCGGCATCGTTCACTATTGAAATGCGATTAACAATCTCTACAGTAGCATAACACAGCTCTATGGTCCAAGCAGCCTATTTGTGTTGAAGTCATAACGATATATTTGACATGACAGTGGTGTTATGAAACGTAAAATAAAATCCAAACTATCAGCAGCCTTTATGACAACCCAACGACAATAATCACGAAACTGTGAAATTAAAATTATCCGATATAATGTATAGTATAGACGTTTTACAGCGTGAAACACTTGAATTTATCATTGTTACTATGAATTAAAAAGGAACATTAATTGGGGAAATATTTTTCAATTAATCAATGTTTAAAATTATACCTTAATTGAAAATATTATACCTTAAAAAATATTATACCTTAAATTATACCTTAAAAAAATGTTTTGCCATTTTAATAAACATTCCCCTTTGAAGTCTTAATTCTCAACTATTACTTTTATAGTCTCTATATCATATTTTTTTCTATTTTCCTCCATTATGTATATGCACTATCAAAATTGCCATAACATGTCCTATTTCAAGAAATTTTGCATTAAATTTGGAACACTAAACTTTACCCGGTATGCTTACACATATGATAAAGAGAAACAGACTAAACATAGAAAATAAAAATGAAATATCTTTAGATACACTTGATTTAGTTAAATTCTAATCCTAAAAATACTCACCATAATATATGTTTCTATTCATTCACTACTTGTTCATGAACCTTTCTGGTAGGTCGGACGGTCTGGGTTTCAACAACAACTGCTTGTTCATGAATTCAGTTCAGATTGAGTAAAATTATTTTTAGCAGTGAATATGTAAACTTGTTTTAAAATAATTTGTACATACTATGCTTTTAAGACATCAGATTAAAAAATATAAAATGTGCTTTATATGCTTAAACATGTGTTGACTAGGTTGGATGAACATATCTAAAACTGTTGTAAATTTTGAAATTTAGTTGCTAGAGTAAAAATGAACAGAGTATAGACGAAGACTCACTCCTTATATAAAAAGTGTGTATTTTGAAAAATGCTTAATTATTTTGCAAAACATATTTCTGTTCTATAATTACGCCATATGTATTTCGTAGCTCTTTAAAGCGATGTGTTTTATTTTACTTTATTTATTTTCCAATAAGGTATTTCCAAATTACCGTGACAAACTCGAAAGTAACTAATTCAAAATTTGCTTAACCAAAAGGTAATTACTTGTAATTATTCACCAACTTAATGGAATTATACGTCCCTAGGTTCACTGATAGGAAACAACTACATACTCTCCAACAGCAACAATGTAGGTTTCCAGCTGTTCTAACTGTATTTTGTTGTTTAGGATGATACTCGCATTGTATTATTTGTGATCCCACTATAGCATTGCCCCTCTATAGTGACCTCACTATAGCATTGGTCCTCTATAGTGATCCCATTATGGCATTGGTCCTCTATAGCGATCCAACTATGGAATTGGTCTCACTATAACATTGATTCTCCTTGGCTCCCCAGCAGCATTAGGGCTTATTACTTCTGCATTGGTGGCTTAAGTCTTGTTCTAAGTGAACAGCCAAATATTTGTTAGCGCAGTGGTAGCGAGAAAATTCGTTATGTGCCATAGATTTTCAAACGTATTTATTGAATAATAAATCGGTTATACTACTCAGCTGGCATCAAACAGATCTATTGGTGCTGGCTGCTGTAGCGACAGCATACTTTCAAGATATCCAGGAATCGCCCTGTCTTTGGTGACTATGAATTATGCCTTTCTGCATTCTGAAATTCGAGCTTATTAGAATTTGATACCAGCTTAAACTGAATTCTAGTTAGTTAGCACTAGTTTTTTTTAAAGATTTAGTACACAACCTGTTTTCCAGCTGCCATTGCGACGTACTTATTAGGTGTGGTTCAGCCGTAACAAAAGCGAAACAAATCTCCCAATTCTGTTGCAGCACTTGCAGCATAATTCCAAGATATTAAAATTTTTACATAATATGGACAAAAATGAAGCTGTAAATTGCATATGGAACAAATAAGTAGTGGTAAAATTATGTTAAATTCCGAAATTAATATTAATATACAGTTTAAAATGTTATCGTTATTTCTTTATTAAAAAAAATTCCCTTTCGATCACATTATGGAGAACATATTTTATAGCCATGAAACGTCTTGAAAAGAGAGTTTTTTAAGTCTCAAATATGGACACTATATCCACAGGATCTTCCTATGAGCGACAATGTCAATCCCTTAACAAAAGGTTTGTGGATTTTTAGATCTAAAGTTGCGGTACGGATAGGGAGTCTTGTGTATACAAATTTGTTAATAGACACCTTTGTTAAAAATACTGTACACACAAAATATGAATCACGCTGTCCGGTATCATGAAGAAATCTAGCTGCCCTGTTGGAAGTAACAGCATTTTAAGTAAATAATTTAAAAATAAATATTTTTTCAGTTGATACTTTCAGCTCTGAGATTTGACTAGATCATATTATTTTGACGTTATTTGTACGCACACGAGAACTACTTTAATATATATATATATATATTAATGTGGAAATCTGACCAAAAATAAGTACTTCCCACTCATACACAAGGATCAACGTAGTTTCCTTTGAAGGCCAAATATTGCTCCGTTCGGCCAGATGTGCGCCTTACGGATTGCATAAAGTTCTCTGTGGAACACTGTTCGTGCTTGTAACTCTAGGAAACTCATATTTAATGTTAACCCCTAGTTATCTTGGCTCAAAACATTTGTGATCTCTAAAAGGAAACAACCCACTTATCAAAAATTTCTTGAACAATGGAAAAATCTTAATGAAAACGCTTACAGCAAAGTGACACCATCATATAATGATACATGTTTCTAAATAGTTTTAATGCAGCCATATATGGTAAACATTCACATAAATATCTTATTTTCTATTAATATATTTATGCTGAGTAATTGTTGTAAAATTTAGATATATACTGTACCCGGTATCAATAGCAGAACTAGGTTAATAGTTTGTAAACGTAAATTGAAAATAAATGAAGTATTCTAATATGTTACGCATATTTTGAATAGTACTTTACAAAGTTTCTTTAGTTTTATAGCTGTGCTTTCTGACATCACCTAATTACAGAATAGAATCCTAAATTGTGCCTATTTTTCTAACTAGAAACTATTTGTAAGCAGCATATTATTACATATTTTCTCTGATATTATTCCATATAATGAATTTTAAGGTTACATTCAAGTGTTAGTTGTTGCAAATGCTTCCTGAATGCAGCGTCACGGGAAAATTGCAACCCGTTGCCAATTTACATTTCGTGTACAAGGATGCTGTAGAAGCGATCACAGAAAGTGAAAGTCAACTAAACATTCGTCAATTTTATAGGAATGGGTCAATTTGTAATAATTTCAGAGTTTTTAAAATTGCAATTTAATTTTAACTGGGATGATATTCATGAAATACTCATTTGTATTCAGTCGTCATGTTGAAGAAATTAAGGAAACGTGCATCATTCTTGAAGCGATTGAATATTTTGGAACAGCTTAGATATGTTATATATATGTTCGACAATTGCCATTCTACCTTACCATTCTAGTAATTAAAGGGCAGTACGCACGAATGTAACTTTCCATTGTAATCAGGCCATAATAGCACTAAAGAATCCAATGAGAATTAACAAAACATCTTATTCTTGTACCGCTTGCCCAATTTGTTATAATGTCAAGACTGTTATAGACGTTTGAGAACTGTAATTATATTTTAAAAAGAGCTTTACATATGAATTTAAAGTTTCATTGTAATCGATCGAGATGCTAATTAAAATTACAATGAAAATTAACAAACACCCGCCATTTTTTAACAATTGGGTAATTTTCAACCTTTTAGAGTTACTGTAGGCGTTCAAAAATTTCCAAAAAGAATCCAATGAGAATTAACAAAACATCTTATTCTTGTACCGCTTGCCCAATTTGTTATAATGTCAAGACTGTTATAGACGTTTGAGGACTGTAATTATATTGTTAAAAGAGCTTTACATATGAATTTAAAGTTTCATTGTAATCGATCGAGATGCTAATTAAAATTACAAGGAAAATTAACAAACACCCGCCATTTTTTCAACAATTGGGTAATTTTCAATCTTTTAGAGTTACTGTAGGCGTTCAAAAATTTCCAATCGTTTCAGATTTATTGTAGGTGTCAGCAACTTCGCAATTCTTTTTTTAAAAGAGTTGTTACGGCTGAATGCAGTAGAACATAAAATGCTATTTTGTATTCAACGTTCCACTTGAATGTAACTTTTCAAAAGTATCTACCATGGAATACATGTGGTAATATACCATACTATTTTGCTTTTGGCAGGGTACACATTAAGGACACACACTGCATCTTGCAAAATGTAGTTCGATTTCAACAATGATTGCTCCCTACTATTTACACGCTGAAGACACATTGTCACATGCTGCACTAGAGACTTAAAAAAAAGAGAAAACACTGTCTAGTGCACATTTGAGAAATATAAGAGGCGCTGTGGACGACGAACAGTGTATCTCAAATCCTCAATGTGTGGCCTGCCTTAGTCGTATTGAATCTAAGGCTGTTTTGAAATTTCGCCTCTGAACCATGTACATAACTTCATGAAGCAGTTTTCATAAAAATGTTGTAATCAAGACCAACTGTGTATATACGACGTATAAATATAAATGCATTATCGCAGTGTTGTAAATGCCAAAAGTTTCTTACATATATTTTTTAATGTAGTGTGTTTATAATTAAAAGCATTCCAGCATTGTTGAAGGATTTATATGTATAAATATAGAAAATTCTAATATATCTTTAAAAATTCCATGAAATTTATAACTGTAGATAAGTTAATTGAATTAATAATGTGCATTTATTGTAATTGTTGTTAATTATATATATTATTATCAATGACAAAAATGCTTTCTTCATTGAAAACGATTTAGTGTCAAATTCTCAGGAGATATATACTTTTACTGTGAAATTATTAATTTTAAGCAGTACTGTGTTGTATCTGAATGCAAGAAATATATCAATTTGTTTTAAGCCATGAAAGTTACAGAATCTAGAGCACAGTCATTTGCAATTTCTGTTTATGCCTATTAATCACAATTTTAGAATGTGAGTTTTAAAGATTAAAAAAAAACATTTTAATTCTTACTTGAGCTTTAAGTTATATGTGACGCTTTGGAAAATTTCTTGTCATAAATACTACGTTTTTTTCAATAATTCCCAATATCATTGGAATTTATGTTTTGAATTTCTTACATATATTTTTAATGTAGTGTGTTTATAATTAAAAGCATTCCAGCATTGTTGAAGGATTTATATGCATAAATATAGAACATTCTAATATATCTTTAAAAATTCCATGAAATTTATAACTGTAGATAAGTTAATTGAATTAATAATGTGCATTTATTGTAATTGTTGTTAATTATATATATTATTATCAATGACAAAAATGCTTTCTTCATTGAAAACGATTTAGTGGCAAATTCTCAGGATATACTTTTACTTTGAAATTACTAATTTTAAGCAATAATGTGTTGTATCTGAATGCAAGAAATATATCAATTTGCTTAAAGCCATGAAAGTTACAGAATCTAGAGCACATTCATTTGCAATTTCTGTTTATGCCTATTAATCACAATTTTAGAATGTGAGTTTTAAAGATTAAAAAAAAACATTTTAATTCTTACTTGAGCTTTAAGTTATATGTGACGTTTTGGAAAATTTCTTGTCATAAATACTACGTTTTTTCCAATAATTCCCAATATCATTGGAATTTATGTTTTGAGTGTTAAAATTTCAAAATACAAGATATTACGTTAATTTAGCTCTCTATATCGTGTTATGTATTATTCAAGATTAACAAATGAGGTATATACTTTTTCATTTTATACGTATTATATGAGATTTTATCCAATATCATTTAGATATTCCTTAGTTAAACTTTTATTTTTTGGATACGCACAATATATTTCTTTCAAAATGCACAAACAATTGTTTTTTTCGTACTTATCTAATAATCATGAAACTAACTTTAATTATTAAAAATAAATACCATTTTTGTTTAAAAATTGATCGCTATATTTCAGTAAAAGTGTTTCAGAAATAAGATAATTTTACGATAAATATTTTCTCACAATTTAAACAAAAGCTCAAAAATAGGTAAAAAAAATGTGCATCGCAAAGATAAATCATCGCAAAGATAAGCTTCATAATCAAATTCATATTATATAGCCAAGACTTAAGATATATAGTATCACTAATGAATTGGCTTTGTGTTTTCATCATTTCAGGCTCATGAAAGTGTTGTTTTTTCGTGGATCAAGAGATTATATTGTAAACCATAAAATAAGCTGGAAGAAAAGGCATACATTTTTAATACCTGTTTTGGTTTTAAAATTATATTTGAAAAGTAAAGTTGAAAAGAATTTTGTATAGATGGAAGAAAATAATTTTTAACAGCCGTAGTAAATTTACGTTTTGTAAGAATATTTTATTAAGAGTAATGGCAAAATTCCCTAAACATATTTTCAATATCGATAAGATTATTTTATAACAGTTGTTATTTTTATACTTGTGGAGGTAGTAATTTAAGAGCACCTATTTAAATATTTTATAGATATATTTAGCAGTGTAAACCTAAACTGTTATTAGAGAGAATAATTTTAACATGGAGAAAAATTTTCTACGAACGACAAACATTTCAAAATTAACACCATTATAAAATACGCCACTCTCAACAATGAAATAACATTATGTGTACACATTCAACACTTCCTACTAATGATTAATGTGTAAACAATTATAATAACCATAATATTCCTGTACTTCAAAAATTATCTCCTCATATTAAAACATATTCCTCACACTTCATATATACATTTCTAAGTTGTTTTTTTTGTACCTCTACAGTGTTAAAGCCTGAAAATCAGATGTCCCCCTGGGGCGGGAATTATTAAAACATTTTTTGTTCCTACTGAAACGTTTCCTCGTGTTTCAATCGTATTAAAAACTAAGCTTCAATAAGTTTTCTCCGTTAAATCCATCTACAAGTATTTGAAATAGGTTACACAAAGCTATAACATTATTATATTGAAATATGTATATATATATATATATATATACATTTGTGTATATGTGTATATACACATATTGAAATGTGTAATCATGAACTATGTATCGTGTGACAGTTTATATATTTCAATGGTATACCTATCACATAAAGATTGAAATAAAAAATCTGATGTGAGCAGCACATGACTTTCTCTGCAGACTTATATCCACGTTTTCTTTATTTTAATTAAATTTAATTCACTTTTAATTCAATTTTCGTTCTCATTTGATAACTGGACTTATTTTCAAAGGTGGCGTAGAGAAAATACGAAAAAAAAAATATCTCGAGAACGGCTAGTCCTAGTGTAATGGGGTTGATCTTATTCTTTTCTTCGTTATAAATTACGTATTAAACAAGCATTTAATGGATATATTTGATTATACGTAGTTTTTTATTTTAGATTATGGAGATTTTTGCGGGCCATTTTGCAAAAAAAGGCAGATTATTTTTTTCTAAATCCTACTAAAATCTAATAAGCACCAGGGTGACCCACAAGTGACGTATCTACCAATTTTTTTAAATTCGGTCCATTAGTTTTTTAGCTAGAGTGGATATAAGCTTTTGTGGGCCATTTCGCAAAACATGGCTGGTTCTTTTATCCCAAATCGTATCCAAAACTAATCAGCACCTGACTCGCTCACAAGTGACTTTACCAAATTTTATGAAATTCGGTCAATTAGTTTTTAGTTAGAGTGGATACAAAATCTGCACAGACAGACACACAGACAGACAGACGCACAGACACACAGACACACACGCAGATGTCACGCTAAAAATGTTTTTTTCGTATTCTAGAGGTCTTGAAACGTGTAGATCCTTCGAAAACTCGAGTTGCGATTGTCGACAGGATTCCAATACTTTCCCTATACATTACCATGTATTGCAGGGAAAGTAAAAAATATTAAAATTAAATTCTAAATAGTTTTTAAAACCATTCATATTAATTTATAATATTAAATATTAAGGAATCTCAAAGGATATTAATAATTCGGTGGCAGGAAATTTGCTTTAAAATTAACATAATCGTAACCACTGTTTCAAGATAATGTTAATCAATAAGCTAATAATGTTTTATAGAAATAACATTAAATACAGACGGCGAAATGAAACACATAAAATAAATAATATAAAGACCTTCTGTTATGGATGTGTGTTTGATTTTGCTATGAAACACATAAAATTGTCGACGCATGGACAAAAAACATGTTCAACATATATTTCAGTATTCTCAGTCAAAGTTCAAAGTTAAATCTACAGTGGGGATATACAATAACTATCATAAATTATTTCTTACTGTGACTATTAACAAAATCCTATTTTCGTCAAAACTATCCAAGAAAAACAAATTATTATTAAAAATATAGTTGAATATTCGAGTAATACAATAGTTAAAACTAAAGTACATGGATTTCTTTCATAAGCAAAAATTTAAGCACAGATTAGGAAGGACAAAAATGTTTTAAATAATTGTTGCATATTTAAATATTTCAATTTAAATTTCGAAAACTTTTTTTGAAGTTGGATAAAATATTGTGAAATATATAGAGATATTGGCTTTTCTTCAACGTGTACGCTGTTTAGTAACTGTTGAATGCTTGCAAAACGATTTAGAATTTCAAAATTACATACAACAAACATATTTCAATATCAGAAGTTTAGTTAGCATTTACTAACTTGAAAAACCGAATACTGGTTTAAATAGTTTAATAAAATTCGTTCACTATCATTAACATTCTGAGTGGAAATTTCAAATTTGTGAACAATAATTGCATCTTTTATTAAAACGGAATGTTGTTTTCTTGATAAAATGTATATTTTAAAATGTATCAAATAATTATTTATATTATTATCTTATACTATAATCATACTGAAATGATCTATTAATCGCTATGTGCCAACAAAATATGAAAGGTGTTTAATATGCAAATTTTTCTTGACCTGGTAAATTGGCAAAATTGTGTTCAGTTGTGCGAAACATATATTAACATCTTACAACTGATTGCATTTCTCGGATTGTGCACAAACTTTACTAAACCCAAAAGTAAAAGAATCAATCTTTGATTACTGAGGCTAATAAAATTGTGTGGCAGCAAAATATGAAAGATGTTCAATATGTAAATTATTCAGCCTGATAAATTGACAAAATCAGGTTTAGTTGTGGGAATATTATAAACTCGTATTAACATGTTATAGCTAGTTGCATTTTTCTGATTTTTGCAGAAACTTTACTCATTTAATTAATTAATTAATTAATTAATTAACTCATTTAATTAAGACTCAAAGAATCTACTAGCTTTGATTACTAAGGAATTTTACTGTTCCATTTGTCATTACATGGTTCTGAAAACAAATAGTAGCTTAATACAAATTATCAACACATTAACAAAAATATATAAATATTCTGTCCTCTTTTTAAAACAAAGCTACTATCAGTAAAAATATATCCCTGATCAACTATGAAAATCTTGTAAAATATAATAACAATTAAGTTGTCAGCAGATTTATATTAAAAAATAATAATTCTCGTTTGTCCCACTAATGTCTTGTGCCGAGAAATACTGTCTAACTTTGCTCTATAATATTTACAACACAATTTACGCGTTCTTAAAACTAGAAAGTATTAAGTATAGTAAAGTAGGGACTATTATTAATTACATCTCCTTTCCCTTTTTAAAACAAAGTTACTACCAGTGAAAACATATTCCTGAAAAATTATGAAAACCTTTAAAATGTAATACCAATTAAGTTGTTAGTAGATTTGTAATAAAAAAGAATACTTCTCGTTTGCCCCTCTAATGTCTTGTGCCGAAGTCTACTGCCGATGTTTGATCTATGATATTTACAACACATATTGCACCCGGCCGTCCAAACAGTTACTTTACACCTTTCTGGTAGGTCGGACGGTCTGGGTCTCAACAACAACACATATTGCATGTTTTTAAAATCAGAAAGCATTTTAAAGTCGAAGAACATTGGAGCTGTACGTTAGACAGCAAATAGTTTGCAGCTAGGCTCCTTAATTTGGCTTGATTCTGTCCCGCAGTGTTTAGACTGGTCTAATGCGAACTTCATTATTTTAAAGTTCCATGTACGCATTTCTACTAGATAACGACACTTAAGTCTTTATCATATAACTCTAAAATTTATGAATACATGTCTTATTTCACATTGAAACAAATTTTTTTATGAAATATTGGAAAATCTCGGATTGGCTGGTTACGGCAGTATAAAATTGAAAGAATTTAGGATTAGGTCTGAAGAAGGATGGTACTAAAATAATGCCTTCAAAGCTCATTTTCGTTTATGTGTTGTAATATATCTACGATAACGAAGGGCCTTTATTACCTCAAATCCGTCATACTTTAGACAAATGTAATGAGATAAACATTCTTCGTTGCACAAGATTTTATGTAAATCGTTGCACATTCTCGTATGAGATCATATGACCTACTATAATATACTGCATAGAGGAAATAGTATATTTTTTTCGCAAAATCCACAATTCTTAATTTCTCTCAATATATCAGAAACGGAAATCTTACTACTTATTGAACAGTGCTCATATATTGTATGTATTGAAAAGGCAAAAAATCCAAAACATGGTTCTCATGTAACGCCATGTTTGACGCAGTCGTTATGCTGAAGATACGAGTGTAACTACAAATGCACATTGCACGATCATACCTGCTGTCATTGTATCTGTTGGAATGCCCTACAATAGTGCTTTTAAATGCACTGGATAGCGCAACAGGTCCCACATTTAATCTGAGTCAAAACGATGGCTGTACATAGCAAAAAGGGGGATCGTGTTTTTCTCGGAATCTCAAAGAAATGTCAAAATCATAAACTCCTTTCTTAAATGATTGGTACAGATTTTTGGCAGCAGAAGCACCCATTTCTGAACTAATTTGCGTATCAAATACCAAATGTCTCATGCTCCCGCAGTTGAAATTACGCAGGTAGACGACGACTGACTGGACCGATAGAAGTTAAAATGGCTGTTGCGTCAGCCTGTATATTTAGAAGCTTTACCCTAAAATATGTTTCGTGAATGTGACTTCGATGAAAACTCTCCATACAAATGGCAGTATTTCCTTATGTCCTGCAATGTCTTTTGTGAGGGTGACTTCGATGAAAGCCATATAAACATACATTATGTGATAATCTGCATTTTTAAAACCAACTACTTATTAGACTGCAGTATTTAAAAAAAATCTATAAGAAAATGTATACCTTTTCTTCACAGCATCATACTCTCATGTGGATGCATTCTGCATCTGACGTTTCAACTCATATCATATTTGCCATATCTGTGAAAAACTATTTTTACTACGTGTGTGCAGAATGTGTATTTCGTCCTTTCTCTCCATGTGTTTACGTGTGCATCGTAATATCGGCTTCCTGGTGATTTGTATTGACTGCTGCTGTCTTGGTATGTGTGTGGTATGATATTCATGGTGTGATATAAATACAAATGAAAATATAATATATTAATATATATAAATAAATACATATATGACTATAAATAAAAAATAAATATATATATTCCTTGAATGTTATCAATAAATTCAATTTATGACATGTCTGTGTATCTTTTATTTTGATTGTATTTGATTTTTATACGTAAGAAAAAAAATTATAAAGTAATGAATTTTTATGAAAATTCCATGTTCTGAAATTTTTTTCCGAACGTGGGTTTGCGTGTCGATAAAGAAATTTTCAAATCTAGCAGTTTTGATGGTTTTAAAAAAATATTAAGTACATCAGCACATCAACTGGATATGGAATATTACTATTAGTGTGACATAAGCGGATTTGAATCCATTATTATCGATATGTTATTATCGATACATTATTATTGAAATATATTTGATCTATTATTATCGTCTGTAAAGTTTTTCAGGTAGGATTGTACTCGTATATTGCTACAACATCAAAGCTGTGTTGAAATCGAAGAAATCAATAAATATTTAAATGCCAAGCATTGATGGATGGCATGTCAGTTTGATTTTTCATAGGTTTCCATTATTCAAAAGCATTCTCCAGATTTTAATTTGGATTTTTTTAAGCTTTTGATATCAATGAATATCCCAGTGATCTTGTTAATGATTCAATTTGGAATTTTTTAAGCTTTTCATATCAATAAAAATCCCAGTGTTTTTGTTAATGATTCAATTTGGATTTTTTAGGCTTTTCATATCAATAAAAATCCCAGTAATCTTGTAAATGATTGTGAATGCACCTGGTATGGCATTACTATATCTAATATTGGTTTCTCTGTATCGCTCGTTTTCTGCTTAGTTCGTTGAATTTATATACTCCGCATTTGGTTCATTTTATTTGCTTCTAAAGTTCATATTTCCTTGGTTTTCTAGGTTTTCCGTTTTATTTCTTTTTCGTCATAATGAGGGGTGTTGCTACATTCAGCTATGTCGTTTTGCCATTCTCTGCTTGCCAAGCACAGTCTTGCGCTCATTTAAGCGTGCAAGTCCAGGCTTGTTGCACTAGCAAAGGAAACTCAGTGAGTTTCAAAACGTATGTGTGCTTACATATCTTTATTTATACTACATTTTACGTTGTGATCCAGTACATTACTATTTACATATGATTTAAACAAATATTAAACCCTTCTGAAATTTGTGTATCACTAAACAATTTTACATGTTCTTTAAATACTATTCATAAGTATTATTTCCTCTTAATTCTTTTGGGATTACTACTAATTGCAAAAATATTTGTATGTGGCATATAGCTTTTTTCACCAAATATCCTTGCTGATGGTTTTAATAAATATTAATTGCCTCTTAATAGGTAATGAAAATTGATTATACGTATTGAATTTATTTCTAAAAATAATTTATTTCGGTTTTATAAAAATAAATCTAAGAATTAGGTTAATATTCAAAATACTGCATATTATGCAAAGAAATGTTGATTGATTAAAGACCGTTCATCGGATTCGTTTCGTGGTTAGATTAAATACACAATACCGCACAAACATATTACTTCAATTAATGATTTTGTGAAATCTAAATAACCTTTAGATTATTATTTCTCCCAGTTTGCATTATAATTTATGTTTACCTAATCTAACCATCCTAACTGGTTCAGTTGTTAGACGAATCACCGACCTAATTAACATTTATTGCGGTAGAATAAGAATATGTTTCGGATCGTGAGAGTATGAGTGTTCTTGGAATGAAAGAAGGATTCTTGAGTAGACGATAAATGATTAGAGTAGGGAGTGGAATGAAAGCCAATTCGATACAACGATGACTAGGAAGAGTCTAGTATTCGGGGTGTGACCGCAATGCGAGGCGAAGTAACAGAATGCCGGAGTAAGCATATAAGATTTGTAAATGCATATCCATGCAAGTATTATCATCAGCCTAGTATATTGTAGCAGCTTGTATATTTGCCATTTATTCTAGGCATGTGCAATAATAATTAGTATATATGTTGTCCGTTGCTTTAAACAGCAAGCTGCTGTGATTTCTCTGAAGTCCCCAATAAACTGAGTTATATTTTCAACAGTGCCGTCCTGTGTTATTGCCCTTGGAAGAAAGGTCAAAATATCAAGTACTCTAAGTTTGAGTTAAGTCACTTTTGGCAGATTAAGTAAAAAAACCCTACAAAAATATCTAAAGAAGAAAAAGAGACCAATAGCTCTTTACAACTTGCACAACTTTCTTGAAATAGCCAACGGCTCTACCGTTCTGAAAACACGGATTCTCGTTAGATCACCGAAGTCAAGCAGCATCGGGTGCGCTTAGTACTTGAGTGGGCGATCACCTGGGAACACCGCGTGCTGTTGGTACATTTCGGGCTCGGTAGCCCGGTGGTTTGCGCGCTGGATTTGCACGCTGCCACAACTGCCGCCGTGTTCATGCGGAGTACGATCACTTTAAACATTCGGGTCCGTAAGTCCTTCCGAGAGGTTGGTGGTAGGGGAAAGAGGGTACGGTCCCTGAGGATGCCTCGCCCACTGGGTTCCGTTCTAAATTGGGTGGCACTTCCAGGCCGTCCATACTGTTACCTTACACCTTTCTGGTAGGTTGGACGGTCTGGGTCTCAACAACAACAACAACTTTCCTGAAGAAAGGAGGCATATGTCAGTTAAGTGACAAGGTATTCATACTGGGTAACCTAAATGACATATGCCTGATTTTATCAAAGAAGTTGTACAATTTATTGTCTTACAAGTAGCAGTTTGATTTATTGTAATATTACTTAATGACAGATTATTAAACACAACACTAACGTTATTAATAAAGACCACAGTTTAATAATGTACTTTCTCTACGTTTTAGATATACGTTCACTCGCAGGGTCCACATCGACCATGTGAGCTTGCAATTTCGTCTCGGTAGCGTATTACCATGTTTGCTTCTGTAATATGTTGTTGTTGTTGAAACCCAGACCGTCCGACCTACCAGAAAGGTGTAAGGTAACTGTTTGGACGGTCGGGAAGTGCCACCCAATTTAGACCGGAACCCAGTGGGAGAGGCATCCACAGGGACCGTACCCTCCTTCCCCTACCACCAACCTCTCGGAAGGACTTTCGGACCCACATGTTTAACGTGATCGTACTCCGCATGAACACGGCGGCAGTTTTGGCAGTGGCTGGAATCGAACCCGGGCCTACCGAGTGCAACTCCAGCGCGCTAACCAATGGGCTACCGCGCCCGCTTCTGTAATATGTGTCAAACTACATTTTAGATTCCCTTAATTCTTCAAAATATAAGTAAAATATTAAACAAATTTCAAACATATAAAATTAAAACAAATAAATATTTATTCTTAAAAATCCTTAATTTTATATTCCTCTTGGGACACTGTTCCTAAAACACAGGGTATAGCTATATTAGCTATTTATGGAGATTATATACATGGATGAAACTTATGCATCGCACTCGATTTTTAAATAATAGACCAAAGAAATTTTAAAAATGATGTTTTATTCTCAAATATGTTGACGTTGTTTTCCATCGTTTTGTTGAGTGTTGAGCTGTCGTTGCCAAATAAAATGATCGAGTTTTATAAACTTTTACCCTGATTTTAAGACTGATTTGATGAAATTTGTGTAGAGTCCACTTCGACTATAAGAGCTATCAATTTCGTCCAAGTAGCTCAACTGTAGAGCGTCGGCTTTCCAGGTCGGAGATCCAGGGTTTGATTCCCGGTTAGGGCAGCAAGGCTCTTTACAATGACGCCTTAACAAATCAACCCTGTAGGTTAGTGCAAAGATAACTGAGGTCTGAAAGTGACCCTAGTACTAGCACGGATTTAGTGGTCTCTGGGATATGAAGCGCCGATTTCAATCTTTTGGGGATAAGGACCACGTAGAAAGCTAACCCTGAGGATAGAAAATGACATCAGAAGATTAACATCAGTTAAAATAGCAGGAGGTGGTCAGTCAGATTGTCAGGTTCACGTCAATCTAACATTAGAAGATGGAGAATGCAGAGTCCACTTCAAAGATAAGAGCTTGCAATTCCGTCTCAGTAGCTCAACGGTAGAGTATCGGCTGGCCGGTTCGGAGATTCAGAGTTCGATTGGGACAGGAAGGTTCTTTTAACTCTCCACTTGCTATACTTGCCTCTAGAGGCATATATTGCGATCAAAGTTATTGGACATTGATGCATGCCATCTCCTCACATCAAAAATTTGATTTGGTTATATTTTTTTTTGTTTACCACACAAGGCACTTATTAGCGAGAAAAATTAAAAGTTCTAAACCTAAATGAAACAAAAAAAATCAATCATGCATAAAGCATTGATTTTGAAACACTTTCTAACATCAATGCAATTTCATTTAAACATCTCTAAGATGCGATACATTCCTCGGTAATATTTTAAAAATTATCACAATAGTACATTAATTTATTATATTTGAAAACTTTAAACTTCATCGAAAAAAATGAACTTCATTCAAATGACGGCATTGAAATGTAAATTGCCTGGTTTAAACATCTCTCAAATGCTATACATTCCTCGGTAATGTTTTTAAAATTATCATAATACTACAACAATTTATTATATTTGAAACAACTGAAATTCATTCAACTAGCGCCATCGAAATATAACACGCATGGCTCTATAAAATCAGCATTTCAATCATAAACATTTTTCCATTCGTTTCATTCATCCCAATACTATAATAATTTATTTTATTTAAAAAAATTAAAACCGTGGAGATACAAGTAACTCTATGCTTAAAACTTCATCGAACAAATCGTCCTTCACTTTGTAAGATCAATGAATATATCATTCATATCAGCTATGCAGACTCCATGAGCTAAATAATTTTGTGTTAAAGAAATGCAGCAATTCTTATAGAACATATTCTACAAATTTTGCTGTTTACATTTTCAAATTTGGAAATAATGAAATTTGGATGATTATTTAAATTCAAATATATTGCAATTGCGTTGTTTCAATATGTAGATGCACAGAATTTAAGCAAAAACAAAACGGTTTTAGGACGGATGCAATACTAAATATGAATTAAAAAGAACTTTAAAAATCACGATTTTGACACAAGATGGATGCCATATTTTATTTTGAAGTGGGTCACGTGATCTTTTCATATCATGGTCACGTGAGCTCTTCATATAAGATGTTTAATTATTATTTTAATTTTTATTTAAAAAACTACTGAATATATTTTGCTGAATTTTTTTATATATATATTATGAGATAATTTGAATATTTCCTAATATTTTCGAAGCAATTTATGAATTTTAAATTCGCTTAAAAAATGTTTGAAAAATTAGGTCCCATAGGGTTCAATGTATTTCATTTTCTGAACTCGGGTTCAATCCAAAACTAATTGGGTGATATTATTTATTTATATTCCCATAGGTTCCACAGACCGTCTGAACAACATACTAAAATTTCATTTTGATTAAGTGATTTTTACGGCAGTTATCGTGCTAACGGACATACAGACAAACAGACAGACAGACAGGCAGAATGAACAAAGTCATAAACACTTTTCAACTTTGTTGTAAAACGTTAATAAAAACATAAAATGCAAATGAACATAAATTTTCAAAATTAGGAGGCGTTCTCTTTTCAGAGGAATTTTATAATTTCTGAAACCTATAATTTTGGTTTAGTTGAAAATATATCCAAATTGCTTCATCTGTTAAATTTTCTTCATAAAATATATTTCGGTTTTTTAATAGGAAACAGGAGTACCTTCGAATTGTACATAATCCGATATTGGTGCATATTATTCACACAATTTTTGAGATCGATCTTCAGCAGCATTTCATATTTTGTAAACCTATAAATTTGCTATCATTGGAAAAATATGTATCTCAAAATTGCTTCAGGTCTCAAAACCCCTCCATAAAAAATTGATTTCGGTTATACAATAAAAGACCGAAGCACCTTCAAAATGTGCATAATTCCTTTTCGTCCGTATTATGCTTCAAAAATTTCGATCGAACTTCATACTCGTTATTTTTTTTAAACAATGAATTTGGTAACGTTGAATATAATTTTTTCTCAATATTGCTCCACGTATTAAATTCCTCCATAAAATAATTTATTTCTGATTTTTAATAGAAAACCGGAGCAGCTTGCAGATGTTCATGATCCTGTTTTCGTGTATACTGTGAATCAAAAATTTCAAATGCTCTGTAGAACAATTTAATATTTTTCAAAACCTATAAATTTTATATCGTTGGAGAGATATTTTTCTCAAAATTGCTCCACTTGTTAAATTTTCTCCACAAAATTATATATTTTTGTTTTATTATGAAAAAACGGAAAACTTTTGAAATGTTCATAATCCGGTTTGCATGCAAATTATTCGTCAAAAATAGCGATTGGTTCTCGAAAGCATTTATTAGTTTTTAAAACTATAATTTTGTTATCGTTGGAAATATATTCATCTAAAAAATTGCTTCACCCTCCACGTGCTGATTTTTTTTAAGGAAACATTTATTTAGGTTTTACAACTGGAAATCCGATATATTTGATATCGTCGGAAAAAAATGTAAATAATCAAAAATAAATAATCGTAAAATATCAAAATTGCTTCTAGTGTAAAATTTCTTCCATAAAATATAGTTTTTGGTTTTTAATAGGAAATCGAAAGTTGTTCATTACCCTGTGTCCCGGCACTACATACCTAAAAAAATTTGATCGCTAATCAGAGGAGCTTACTATTTTTAAAACCTTCAAATCTGGTATCGTCGAACATATATTTATATCAAAATTTATTTTATTTTATAGTAAGAAATCTGATCACCAAGGTAATGTTCATATCCTCATATTTGTGAGCATTATGTGTATAAAATATTGATCATTTTTTAGAGACATTTAATATATTTTAAAACCCATACATTTGCTATTGTATATATGTCAAAATTGTTACACTTGTTATACATTCTCCATAAAATAATGTATTTCAATTTTATAATAGTAAATCAGGATAGCCGAGAAATGTTCATAATCCCGTTTTTTTGCACATACTGTATGTCAAAAATGTCAATCGCTCTTCAGAGGCATAATTGTCTTTACCTAAAATTAATGTTCATGTATATATTTATATAGCCCATAAATCATAAGTACGCATAAAATAAGCAATTTTAATCACCATACTTCCTTCACTTCACTCTTACTTCCTTCACTTCACTTCTTTCACTCACCATACTTCCTTCACTTCACTTCCTTCACTCACCATAGTTCCTTCACTTCATTAGGAAATAATTGTACTGTCCTTAGAGGCGCTATATAAAGAGCTCCCATAGGACTTGGAATGAAATAGGGACTCCTTCCTTAGTATGTGCAAATGGAATCAAACTCGACAGCATGCCGGAATAGAACTGGCTAGTTAGAGTTTACTGTCACTGGAACTGTGGATAGGTCTCACATGTCATTGGCGCTGGAGATAGGTCATACTATCACGGTTGTCCAAAGAGAGCAAGGTGAGTGGAGGATCCCGATTTTTTACAGAAATGATGATGAGCAGATGCTACTGCTCATGTGTAGCGTAGAGGTTGGGCAGATTGTGTCAGGAAACTTCCGGTTACTTCTGAAGGACATCTGACAACTGTTACAGAATAGCAGTGGAAATCAGGATCCTGCTGTTTAGAGGCCTGATTATTGTGGATTTGGGAACTTGAAGACTTGGAGCCTTGAAATCACACCGTCAGTGCAGATGGCGTCAGAAAATTTGCCTGTTCCTTCTGTAGTACGTCCGCTACAGATAAGCAGTAGAATTCGTGTACTCCTCTTAAAGGCGTCAATGAATATTACTGTCTTTATATACATAGTATAATGTATAAGGAAAGTATTGTGACGGGGTCGAAAATTCGAATTCGAGTTTTCGACGGGAGAGCACGTTTCAAGCAACCCTGATCACGAATCGAACATGTCTGAGGTGATGTCTGTCTGTGTGTGTGTATGTGTGTCCTTGAGTCTGTGGAGGCGATATCTCATGAACGAATGGAGTGATTTGAATGACATTTGGTACAAAAATTACAATCCATGAATACTGGAATCCTATTGTTTTTAAACACAATTGAATGTTCAGAATTCCCCTAAATTTTCGAGTGAAATTTTGAAAAAATCAGCAAAAAATCAAAACCTTTAAAAAGTTACGTAAATGGACATTTCTTATGTAATTTTTCCTTAGAAAACGATCGACATAAACTTTTGAACGCTAGCATGAACCGTTCTCGAGATATTGCACATTTCTCAAATAAATTTATTAAAAACCCCCATAAATTCAAAAAATATATTAACTGTTGAAAAATATGTTCACTTTTCATATGTAATATCGTGCGATAAATTGGGTGACATTATTTTCGTGGATCTAGCTCGTTCCATTCATGAGAATATATAACTTGAATAATACTCTTGTATTTGAACGCCAATAGTCATATACTCTTATGAGTAACTTATTTCTCCGTTTAAAACGCTTGGCTAGATTTTGGTGACGAATTTGACGGAATGTCGCCAACTTTTTTAATGTTGCCAAATTAACGAAAATCTCGGCAAATGAATAAAAATAACGCTAAATCATTGAAAATGAAAACTAATTGACAAAAATTCAATATCTTGGAAGGAATATAAATTTCTACTATAAGAATAACCTATATTTTTTAATTGTAAGAGTTTTAAATCTATTGCATTGTACAAGGAAAGCCATGTTCTGCCCACATCAGATTTCTTTAATTCAGGCTTGAATCCCTTCTTAGACCAATAGACAAAAAATTTAAATCCATCAATCTCTCAGGTGATTAAAATGAAATCTATTTTAAAAGTAAAATTTCCGATACTTTCTTTTTTGTAAAGGGGGGGGTAAAAAAATGACATGCAAGATTTTTTCGCCCAACTATTCGTTCAGCTGCTCGTGCAATATTTGTGTTGGACTAATTCCCCTATATTTCATTGGTTTTAGAAATGACGCTCATTTTATATGTAAGCTGTACATATATCCATATTTCTTGATCCCCAACTTCCTTTAAAGCTAGACAGGCACAATAATTTTCGAGATATTTGTCGTTTCAATCCTGACATATATATTTAAGATGTCTCGTTGTTAAATTCTCTGACGTATCACCTGATGTCTGTCTCTTCCTTTGACAATAGTATCTGTCCCATCTTGCAATGAGAGAAGGTATGTGATAGCAATATAAATACAAAGTAACATTTGACTCAAGCTCAGATAGTGTCCTCCATTTATATTGTCGGCACCCAGGTGAAACCAAATGTGCTGAACATTGGTTTGAACATTGGTTTGAACATTGCGTTATACCTTTTAACACGGCACGCTTAATTTTGAGGGATTCTTATAAACCGTTATCATGCGTATTAAATTAGATCATAATTTCGAGGCATTTAAATTTTTGAAAACCTAATGAAAAATCTATAAATTTACTTTCGCTTGCAAGATATATATTTTAAAATTGCTGAATGTTTAAATTTAGTCTACAAAATTAAATTATTTCTGTTTATAATAGGACTGAAGGGCATCTGGGAAATGCTCTTTTTTCCGTTTTTATGCACATTATGCGTCAAAAATTTCGATTGTATTTCAGGGGCATTCAACCTTTTTAAAACTAACGAATTTGGCATGATTGGCAATATATTTATATCAAAATTGCTCCAAGAGTGAAATTTCCACTATAAAAAATGTATTTCTATTTTATAATAGGAAATCGGAACATATGGGAAATGTTCATACTCCCGTTTTCGTTCATACTTTAGTTTAACATTTTCGATACCTCTTCAGAGGCATCTAATATTTTTATACTTATAAATTTGGTATCGTTATATATATATATATATATATATATATATATACCTGTTGAAAATAGCACCAGCTATTTTCAACAGGTTAAGGGTATTCCCATGGGAGGGGGATGTTCATCCCTGCTCGCCGATCTATACTTGTATAAATTTGAAAATGGCACTCATATATTACATGAAATGCTATATTTTCGTTATGTTGACGATGTCCTTATTGGGCAATATAAGAATACACCCTAATTTGATTTTACTTTTTATTCAAAAGAACTGGAATTGATCGAGAATATAAGTAAGGAGGAAGATAGTGTTGATTTTCTAGACATCACTGTAAAACATGACAGTAGATATGGTACACATACCGTCTTATATGACAAGAGAAACAATTTCAATATGGAAATCAATCACATTATTGATTGGAGGTCTAATTTGACCAAAAACACCTTCAGAAATGTCGTCATTGGTCACCTCAAAAGAAATCAACGGATTAATACTTTCAAGTCTGGTTGCATCATGCATAATAGGAAAATTATGAAGGAGGCAATAAAACGGAATTATCCAATTGGCTTCCTGACATGTTATTATAATTCCCTATTTAATACAAAAAAGGGAGAAAATGCTTAGTTAAAGGATATGGCAGATGTATAGAACGATGAAGGTGAAAATAACGAATTACGCATGCGTAAACTGTTTGTATATATAATGCACTCTGGCATTTGCTGCATTTCCATTCTTTTCCTCTCCCTTGCGATCCTGTTTGATTCCTATTTGTTTACTTTGCACTTTTTCGAGTGTTTTTGACTTGACGCATTTACGGAAGTATGGCTACTGCATGGCATTGGTACCGTGAGTGTTGCCCGGGCATAAAAGCAGTCTTTTAAATGGGAAAGAGGGGTCGCCATTCCCCTCTACCATTTTTAACACTTTACAACAAAGTTGAAAAGTGTTTATGACTTTGTTCATTCTGTCTGTCTGCTGTCTGTCTGTCTGTCTGTCTGTCTGCCTGTCTGTCTGTCTGTCCGTTAGCACGATAACTGCCGTAAAAATGACTTTATCAAAATGAAATTTTAGTATATTGTTCAGACGGTCTGTAGGACCTATGGGAATATAAATAATTAATATCACCCAATTAATTTTTTACTGAACCCGGGTAGAAAAAATGAAATACATTGAACCCTATGGGACCTAACTTTTCAAACATTTTTTAAGTAAATTTAAAATTCACGAATTGCTTCGAAATTTTTAGGAAATATTCACATTATCCCATAGAATATATAAAAAAAATTCAGTAAAATATGTTAAGTAGTTTTTTAATTAAAAATTATTTAATATAGGGAGAAAAACGAAATTCAATTAAATTCTGACTTTGGGATATCTTCCAGAAAGAAAAGAGAGATATATTATATAATAAATATCTTTCCACCTGTTTAAACGTTTTGCATATGGGAGAGGCTTCACATTTAAAAATAAATTTGGTAGATAACAATTTTTCATTTTTTAAAAATTTTATATAACTCTTCATGATATACTTATTTGATGGCATTTTTAATGCACTTTCCTTCGTCTTAGAGAGTTAAAATTTGCTACACAGCTTAAATTTGTTGAACATTTTATTCGACAAAAATTTGATGGATCTTTAAACATAGATCATACATTTTTTTCGAAATGGCCTGAAAATATTCCTTGTTCACTTCTATAAATAAATCATTGTTGTAACATTGCTAAAAATTCTGATGTGGACAGCACATGTCTTTCCCTGCAGACTCATATTCCTTCTCTTTATTAATTCAATAATAATTTGGGTTTATCTGCACAAAATAACAACCATAGGTATTTTAAATGGCATTTAATTTACACGTTTAACTTAAATTTGGTTCTCATTTGATAGCTGGACTTATTGTCAAAGGTGGCGTAGCAAAAACGCGAAAAAACTAGAATATCTCAAGAACGGCTAGTCCTAGAGTAGTGGGGTTAGTCTTATTCTTTTTATGTCAAAAATCTCGTATAAAATAGGAATTTAATTGATATAGAGCACGCGTAGTCTTATATTTTTATTTATAACGATTTTTGCGGGCCATTTCGCAAAAATAGTCCGTTCCTTTTACCCGAATCGTACTAGAATAACCTACAAATGATTTATATACAAAATTTTGTTAAATTTGGTATATAAATCACTTGTTGGTTATTGAAATATTATACACCAAATTTTGTTGAGTTTGCTCCATTAGTTTTTAGCTAGAGTGGATAAAGGCAATTTCTGCGGCTATTTCGCAAAGAAGGCAGATTCTTTTATTACGAATCGTACTATAATCTAATGAACATCAGGATTTCCCACAAAAAACATACCTACCAAATTGTATGAAATTCGGTCCATTAGTTTTTCAATTAAAATGGATGTAATATCCACACAGACACACAGAAATATACACAGATACACCCTTACACACACAGACGTCTTCCTAAAAATAGTTTTTTCGTGTTCTAGAAGTCCCATAACGTGTAGATTCTTTGAAAATTCGAGTTCCGATCTTCAGCACGATTGCAATACTTTGAGTACATACACATACACACATATATTATCTGTGTATCTGTGTATTATCAGTGTATCTAAATTTGCCTATGCAATTACAATAGTTGTGATTTTAAATGATCCCTAAACTTTTATTATTTCTTCAACGAAGCCTAATTTTAACATATGCTGAATGCAAATATCTCAAACGATTGTAAGATAAATTACATAAGAATTGCATAATTTTTTTCACAGAAAGTTATTTAGCTCTGGAGTCTGGAATACAAGTTATATGAATGAAATATTCATTGATTTTGCATAAAGAATCAGATGATTTATATTTCGATACAGCTTTAAATATTTAAGTATAATAAATTACTGTAGTACTGTGATAATGTAAAAGATATCACCACTGAATGTATCACATTTTAGAATTTTTTATATGAAATTACATTTCAGTTGCAAAGTGTTTCATAATCAATGCTTATGCATGATTGATCTTTCTTGTATGCCTTGCATTTGGTCATTTCCCTCCTTCTTTCATATGAATCTTGTATGTTACTTTAGGAGAGTGTGCTGCTTTGCGCCAACTTCTGGAGAATAATTGGATATCTGTGGAATTAATTTTAATTTTATATGTTTACTATGCTATATATATATATATATATATATATATATATATATATATATATATATATATATTTGAAATGTAATAATAAGAATTATGTAAAAATAAAAAAAAAATAAAAATACAATTCAAGTAATATTAACATCACCATAGAAGCAAATTCACGGCCATAATGCCGATAAGAGAAAAGAACAGAACCTTCCCAAATTCGATGATTAATCAGAATTAAATTCCTCTTCAGGTCTGAGTATTTAACTCTAATTAACCCAAACAAATGCCTGTTTCAGATTAAGCAACAGTACATTACTATAAATGCTTAAACTCAGACTACAGGCATCAAAAAATGAAAAAATGAAAAAAGGATACATTAAGAAAATTGTATTACCATGCGGCATGAATCATTCTTCTTCTACCACGTGTATACACGATCAACTTCAACAACTTAATCTAGAAGCACCGGAATGAACAAGTCGAAATTCTACCAGGGAGGGAGTACGAACGTTCACAGAAATACTCCCAAACCCGTCCAGTGAGTCTAAGCTGGAGACTGGACAAGCAATTCAGAATACAACTTCCCAAACATGCAGAACTGAATATGAGTATGAATCATAGATGAAAATTCCTACTAAACAAGAATTAATAGGAAAACTGGATAATCGAGAATGCCACTATACACCATTATAAGGGCGCACAAAACGTACTTTCAATACTGACAAAAGTTACATTTTTTTGCGAAAATAAAATTCAAAACATTAATGCTTATTTTCCGATTTTTTGATTTTTCTAATGTTTTTGACTTAGTTTATTATTTTTCATTTTTATTTATTTATATAATTAATAAATAATTATATATAACATACAAACATATATATATATATATATATATATATATACATATATATATATACATATATATATATATATATAATTTTTTTTTTTTTTTTTTTTTTTTTTTTTTTTTTCTCATGTATGTTAGTCACTATAATTGGGAATGTTTTCTAGGATGTTATCGAGTGAAATTTGATACACTGAGTTGATAATTTTAATAACAAAAATGGGAGGATATGCATTATTAGTCGCTGTACTCAATAATTCCATAAAGTGCGCTAATTTATAATATTCATCACAAATTTTATTGATTCTAAGAGCCTGGTTTATTATAATATTTCTAAATACAGATATATGCAGACAAGAGTCAAAATGTTGAATTTTTGATGTATTAAATTTAAAATCCTGTCTTTTATCATACAAGTTTATAACCATATTACAATTTTGTAAATTTAAATTTAAATCTAAAAAGTTTGCAACATTTGTGTCATTATTACTTGCATTTAATTGTAAATTTTTTGGATAAAAGTTTAATACTATAGGGATATTATTATTTGGGGATATACATAAAATGTCATCTATATATCTAAACATGTGCATAATATATATATATATATATATATACATACATATATATATATACATATATATATATATTTATATATATATATATCTATATATATACATATATATATATATATATATATGTATATATATATATATATACATGTATATATATATATATACATATATATATGTATATATATATATATATATATATATATGTATATATATATATACATATATATATGTATATATATATATATATATATATATAAAAAGACACATAGCTATAAAGACACAGAAGAAAAAATCTCCATATTTATAGAATCATTTAAAACCAAAGACGGAATCAAGTACAGTTGGATTAAGGATGTCATTTACAGTATAAAAATCAAATATTTACCTCGTATATGGACTTTTATACAGCAATATACGTTGGAAGAACCTATTGACTTTCAGATTGAAGAAACACATAAATATATAGCCATTATGCTTGACTTAATTAAACTAAGGGCCAGAAAATTTCAAATTAGATTAAAACCCAGAATACAGAACAAGCAAAATATGGAATATTTTATAACCACATTCCGAAATAAGAAATTTGATGGAATTCCCTTTAAATCGATACTCTACAGTATCAAAAATTTCTTACCTGTTCAGGATCTTAAGGTAAAAATGACTTACCGCTTTGTACGCACAAACGGCAGAAGATTCTTCAACTACAACAATATATGTAAAAAATTGGATACTAAAACAACAGAATGCAAATGCTATAATAGCAAACTTAAAGATCCTTATCACAATCACATCATTACAGGTGATCTGAATATTATCTCAGATAACACTCTAAAAAATATTTTCAAACTCGGAACTAAATACAGATCACAAGAATATAACCAAGTAGTCGAAAATTTCAATCAAGATCTAGAAGAATTCATTTATAAAATAGCAGTAAAACACAGTTTACCTATCCAAGCCTTTCAAGAATGGAAATATAATTTTTTAAAAGAAATTCAGTTTCATTACATCAGACAAGATACCAGAATTAGGAATCTTTCAATACCTGCAGCTATACAAACTGTAAAAGAAAATTTTGTTATAACTTATACAGACAAGATTGTATCACATTTTGCATTTACATGCAAAAAGTTTTACATAGATACACTTCTTCACTGCTATCTAGACGGTACTATGTACACCCCATTACACAATAATGGGAATGTTCTATCCAAAAGGATTAAAGCTATGTACAAACGAATCGGTAATGAAATAAAAAATGTTAGATTTCCATATTTAATCCTCATTCCAAAGATGCATAAAGAGCCTGTGAAATTCCGTACAGTTACCGTAGGCTGTGGATCATATCTTACAATTGCTAATAAACGACTATTGAACATCCTCAAGTTTGTGATGGAAAATATCAAAACACAGAATCATGTCATGATCAAAAATGGAATAGAAGTTATCGATCGATTAAAACATTGTAATAAAGATATATGTTTTAAAAGCTATGATTTCCGCGACCTATTTAACAACATTGATTTATCTAATTTATACTCAATCTTGAAAAAATTATATGAAGAATTTAATTTGAAGGATTTTATTACTTATCGAAGATACCTTGACCTTATTGAACTAGTATTAAAAGAAAATATTCTATATAACGGAAAAAATTATTACCGACAAATAAAGGGAATTCCAATGGGAGGAGCCTGCTCATCAATCTTGGCTGATATTTACCTCTCAACATATGAAAAAGGAACCCATATTTTGTCTGAGATACCATATTTCCGGTTTGTTGACGATGTGCTATTGGGGTGTTATGAAGCCACCACCAATTTCGATTTCACTTTTTACCCACCGGAATTGGAATTAATAGAAAATTGTAAAGAAGAAAATGAAGCGGTAAATTTTCTGGACATCTCAATAAAAAAACATGGATTATATGGTCATTATACAACGTTATATGACAAAAGAGAATTATATAAAATTAAGATCAATCATCTCATCGATTGGAAAACAAATCTTACCAAAAATATTTTCAGAAATATCATACTCGGACACTTCAAGAGAAATCAAATTTACAACACGTTTAAAAAAGATTGCAATAATAGCAATATAAAAATCATAAAAGAGGCTTTATATAAACATTATCCTTTATATTTCTTAAAGGATTGTTATAGATCGATTTTCAAGGATCAGGTAGATTTTGACAGTTTACTTCTTCAATCTGCGGGTAAATAAAGTTTATGCGTACCTGCTAAGATTGCACGCATGCGTAAGTTGAACATATATAAGATAGCGAGTTGGGCAAGATTCACTTTTGGTCCAGTTTCCTTCTGTTTGGTTGGTCTTGTTCTTCCGTATTCGGGTGCCTTCGTATTAGCACGCAATGGGGACCAACCTTTGCTTTGTATTGGTACCGTGAGCGTTTGCCTAGGCTGGAAAAGCAGCTTTAAACGGGAGGGGGAGTCGCAATCCTCCCCAACCATTAAATGCAAAGCATTTGGTTATCCCAAGTTCCTTTAATTCTTCTTTTTCTTGGATTACATTCTGCTTCGGAGTATAGAGCGGCTTGGCGCCTTTTCCAGAGTAGTGCTTTTGATTTTTGTGGATATGCATAGGAATTCTATTTGAATTTGTTTACTGGCTTTTATATGATATATATATATATATATATATAATATATGAGGAGTGCAGTGCCTCGGCATTTATGACGAGCTCGTTGAAAACTGGGGCGTAAGGTCACAACCCCTTACCGCCATCAATTAAGCTTTTTGCTAAGCCTTCCTTCCTTTTTTCACTTTTTATCCATTCCTTTTTTATGCATTATATGGTGTTTAGTACCTCTTGCTGCTTTGCGCATATTTACTATAACACATATATTTCTGATAATCCACTTTCTTTATATTATATATTTTATATATATATATATATATATATATATATATATATATATATATATATATATATTATATATATATATATATATATATATATATATATATATATATATATATATATATATATATATATAATATATATATATATATATATATATTTATATATATATATATATATATATATATATATATATATATATATATATTTATATATATATATATATATATATATATATATATATATATATATATATATATATATATATATATAATATATATATATATATATATATTTATATATATATATATATATATATATATATATATATATATATATATATATATATATATATATATATATATATATATATATTTATATATATATATATATATATATATATAATATATATATATATATATATATATATATATATATATATATATATATATATATGTATATATATATGTATATATATAATATATATATATATATATATATATATATATATATATATATATATATATATATATATATATATGTATATATATATTTATATATATAATATATATATATATATATATATATATATATATATATATATACAATATGTATATATATATATATATATATATATATATATTCCGTCAAAACTTTCAATTCCTTTTCAAAAGCATTTAAATTTTTTAATGTATAAATTTGGTTTCGTTAGTCATAAATTTTACTCCAAATTGCTCTTTTCTTGAATTTCCCCCCAAAAGAAATTATTTTGGTGTTATAATAGCAACCAGGAGCACTTGAAAATTGTTTATAACCTAATTTTCAGGTACATAATGCGTCAAAATTTTTGATTGCTCTCCAGTGGCATTTAATACTTTTTTTAAATTTATAATTTTAGTATATTTGAAAGGATATTTATCTCTAAATTGCTTTGCGTCTTAAATTTCCTCCGTAAAATAATTTAGTTCGGCTTTAAAATATGAACTCGGATAATCTGTGAAACGTTCATAATCCCGCATTTTCTTCCATATTTTACGTCAAAATTTCCATGCTCTTTAGAAGTATTTAACATTTCTTCAAACCTATAAATTCCGTTCTGTCGGAAAAAAGTGTGTCTCAAATTTGTTCGACGTGTTAAATTTCTTACATGAAATAATTTGCTTCGTTTTTACGAAAGGAGCACCTAGAAAATGTTCATAATTCCGATTTTGCTCATACTTCGCATCAAACAAGTTCGATCACTCTTCAATGGTTTTAAATATTTTTTAAAACCTATACACTTTGTATCGGTGGGAAAATATTTATCTTAAAGTTGCTCCATGTGTTATAGTTCATCCACAAAATATTTATCTTAAAGTTGCTCCATCGATAAAACATATACACTTTGTATCGGTGGGAAAGTATTCATCTTAAAGTTGTTCCATGTGTTATAGTTCCTCCACAAAATATTTATCTTAAAGTTGCTCCATCGATAAAGTTGATTTCGATTTTGTAAAAACCGAAACACCTGCAAAATGTTCATACTTCCGATTTAGAGCACATTTTGTCTCAAAAATTCCGATTGCTCTTCATGGGCATTTAATAATTTTTAAAATCTATAATTTTGGTATCGTTGGAAAGATATTTAGCTCAAAATTGCTCCACCTGTTAATATTTTCTCCATAAAATGTATTGTGTTTGTTTTATAAAAGTAAACCTTAGAATTTGGGAAGTGTTCAAAATCACCATTTTTGTGCAACTTACGCAATTTTGATTGGTATTCAGAGGCATCTAATCTATATATACCAATTCTCCAAATAATATTTATTGTTGTTCTGGATGTAAACGGAAAGTTCTGAATGTGAACACTTTGGATGCTGATACCTATGACACTAATACATAAAAATATAAATATTTTTTCTCGTTTTATCGAAAATAGGTTCCAGATTATGAATACTTAAAAAATAATTTCAATATTTATATAATTAACTTTTTTTTCCATGAAAAATAAAACTTTTAAAGTAGCGAGGGAGGTTTTTTTATTCATTTTTCTATCTTTCACTCGAAATATATAATAAACTATATCAGAAAGATATAAATGGTAAACGACAAACGTGTGCAACAGAAAATTTAGTACTAAAATCTGTATTACTTAAATGATATCTTATAGTTTTCAAGTTATCGTTTTGAAGGGAAAAAAATGAACTGTCAAATTAAAGAAGATTGACAATTTTACGACTTTCTAGTTTTAACGCTTATATCTCAAAAACTAAATAATCTGGCTTTGAACAATAAACAAGAATTTGTAGCTCTTTAAAAGCCCTATAGGTTCATATAATTAGATTTGAGATCAAGCTATATTTTAAAAAACTAAACAAATATTTGCCCAAAAGAGTATTTGTTTTCTTTTTTTCATTTTCACTCGAAATATTTTCAAAACTATAAAAAATAGATATAAATGATAAGTGACTAAATATATAATAGAAAATTTAATTTCTAAATCTATACTTATTTTTAAAAAAGCTCTTATAGCTTTCAAGTAATCGTCCTATCATGCCGAAGAAGGGTGTAAAATTTACGTTTTCAAGATTGTAATGATTATATCTTGAAAACCAAAATTGATAAACAATAAGAAATAATGTGTAGCTCTTTTAAAACTCAATAAATAATAAATATATATAATCAGATCTCTTGTATCGAGATATTTTTTTATATTACAAAAGTTTTGTTTTATTTTACAGAATGTTATTAACGTAAAACCTTATTCGCCCCTTAGGTTTGGAGCCTTCACATATTTTTAAGCACCCCCCGTATAAACAGAGACTTGCAATTTGGTACACGGATCAATCAATTTTTATAAAACTCTCTGGAAAACTCAAATTTTATTTAAATGCTCAGTAGACTGGATGTTCCCCACTAAACGTTATAAAGTTGATTTTATAGAAAATGCTCTGTGATGAGATAGAGATTTCGAATTTGGTGTATGGTTAGATAGTTCGAAAGGAAGAAAATATGGAGTTTCAGTTTTCCAATATTTGCTGCTTTATGGGGTGTCACACACCAAAATATTCGATTTGCTGAATAAATGATAAACGGCCAGTCTTTGAAATGTGATAGAGGCTTGAAATTTGGTATTACGGGCCAATAATTAGACAAAAAGCAACAGGAATGGAGTTTTACAAAAATATTCATTTAAGGGCATGCTCCACATCAAAACGTTTGAAAGGTGAAAGAAATGGTAGAGAAACATGTTTTGCGATGAGTTAGATACTTTGAATTTGAAGTATCTGTAGATAGTTTGAAAAGAAGAGAATATACAATTTCAATGTTCAAATATTTGCCACTGAAGAAGTACCGAAATAAATTATCTCGAAAGGAAGATAGTGTGCAATGTCAGTTTCCCAATATTTTCTACTGTAGGGATTACCGAGCATGTTAATGTTCGATCTGCAGGGGAAAAAATGAGAATTCCCTACTTTTAAATATGGCAGAGACCTGAAATTTGGTGCATGAAAGTTCGGAAAACTTCCTTGAAAAACCGAATTTGTCATAAAAGTTTATTTGAGGGTTTATCCCTCGCTAAAACGTCCGAAATAAGAAATGATAGATTTTTTTCCAATGGCCAGACACTAGACTCTACGTCGACTTACGTCGTTTGCCCTATGTACGGCCGAAATCGTGAACCATTTTGCCATCCTAGGACGTTGCCCCAGGCGCACCAGAGGGGAGCGGAACACACTGCGCCCACAACACACAACATCTATGTCTTACATGGGACTCGAAGCCACAACGTGGCGACCGAACGATCGCTGGAAACGTTTGCCTTGACCGTTAGGCCACCACGCCCACTTATATGAGCCAACAGCACGCTGTGTTCCAAGGTGGTCACCCACCCAAGAACTAACCGCGCCCGATGCTGCTTAACTTCGGTGATCTAACGAGAACCGGTGTTTTCAGCACGCTAGAGCCGTTGGCTCAGAAGTGATAGATTGAAACATGCATTTTGATGCACGGGTCAATCGTTTGTTAAAATATCCGGGAAAAGTCGAATTTTTCATAACTGTTAATTTAAGGGAGTGCTGTGTACCAAAAAGTTCGAAATCTGAATCGACAGCAAAACTTACTTTCCAATAAGATAGAGATTTAACAATTGGTCCAGGTAAAATAGAAGAATGTGAATAATTACAGTTTTCCAACACTTACAACTTTAGGGATGCATCAAAATGTTCGATCTGCCAAATATATAAAAATACCTTATTTAAGTGAGATAAAAATATGGAATTAGGTATATTGGTCATTAATTAAGAAAGCAATAAGGACAGAATCTTAAATTTAGTGCAACGAAGTAGTTTGATAAATCTGACGAGATATTTCATAATTCTAATCATTTAACAACAAAATTAGAAACATTTAAAATTTCACATTTGTATAGCTGTGTATATTACTACTTGAAACATGTTAATTGTGACACCGTGAATTTTCAACGGGTATTCGGTTAGTATTTTCTAAAACTTGTACATTTGGTATCGTTGAAAACACTCAAAATTTTTCCACGTGTTAAATTACCTCCATAAAATATTTATTTTTATGATTTTTGAAAAAATATATACTTGAAAATCACCTATGTATTTAGATTTCATCTTCTAAAACCGAAATAAATTATTTTAAGGTGAAAATTAATACGTAGAGCAATTTTGAGATAAATATACTATTTTCAATGCTGGGAAGATCAATTTAAAAATCTGTATAAATAAAATGGAAAATCTGTCTGTCTGTCTGTCTGTTTGTCTCATCATCACGGGAGAACTGCTGAACCAAATTTGATGAAATTTTGTGGGCAGCCGTGAAATAGCTCCACTAAAAATTTAGTCTATATTTCGAATTTCTAAGAAGAGGAGTTGTCAAGATATTAATGAAAAACGAAACTTTTTCCTAGGTGTTCTACTTTCTAACTCGCTAGATCCCTCAAACGAAAAGGGTTGGAAATCGTTGGTTTAAAACGTGAAAGTGAATTAAAATCCTATATCTGAGTTTTGTGAGAGTTTATTGCACTTATTAGTCACTTTAAAAATCACAGGTTTGAAACATGAATTTAAATGGAAACTCTATCAGCACGGTTTATTTTTTACAGGCTTACTCAACAATGAATAGTATTAAATCAAAATGGTAATTTAATTATCAGCATTTTATGAGGAAGATTCTTTCTTATATCATATTGGCCAGCACCGCAATTAACTCATATCTGTTTGTCAATTTCTATTATTATTTTTTCGATTTCAATAATAAAGAAATGGATATAAAGATATATCTTATAAATGGACGGTTTGAATTTTCTTATATATTAATTACTTTATATTTACTTTATATTTTCTTATATATTAATTACTTAAATACGTACATAACTTTCCTATATTTTGACAAAAATTTTCAAACTTATATATAGTGTTTAGCCAATAAACTCATTTGGCCGATTGTTGAAAGAAAATAACGGTAGATCGTGTATATCTCTTAATATAATTTTAGAGTTTTTATTTAGAATTTACAAACGGGATTAGGTGTTTTATTCTTCAGATCTGCAAATTCAGATGCACGAATTTGGCGTGATATCGCTAACTTGGCAACTTTTGTTAAACGTTACTAAATTGACGAAAATGCCGCTAAATTGATAAAAACGACTCTAAATCAAAAACTCATTTAGCCGATTGTTGAAACAGGATAAGAGTAGAACGGATTGTTGTTGTTGCTGAGACCCAGTGTCCAACCTACCAGAAAGGTGTAAGGTAACTGAGAGTAGAACGGGTGTATATTCTAATACAGTTTTAGTGATTTCATTTAGTTTATATAAACGGGATCAAGATGTTTTATCCTTCAGATCTGCAAATTCAGATCTACGAATTTGTCGGGATTTGTCTAACTTGACAACTTAAAGGTCGTCCAATAACGGAAATGGCGCCAAATTGAGAATAATATCTTGAAATTGATAAAATTGCGTTAAATAAATTAAATTACGCGCAAATGGAGAGCTCTGCAATCGAACTGAACTGTCCATCTTTTTACAACATGCACGAAAACTTGTAAGTATTTTACAATAGGAAAGCAACAAGCTCGGTATATAGCTCTCATGCATTTTACAAAATGAATCAACAAGCTCGATATAACTGGTAAGGATTTTACAATAGGAAAGCAGCAAGCTCGGTATAGCTCTTATGCATTTTACAAAATGAATCAACAAGCTCGATATAACTGGTAAGCACTTTACAATAGGAAAGCAACAAGCTCGGTATAGCTCTTATGCATTTTACAAAATGAATCAACAAGCTCGATATAACTGGTAAGCACTTTACAATAGGAAAGCAACGAGCTCGGTATAGCGCTTATGCATTTTACAAAATGAATCAATAAGCTCCATATAACTGATAAGCACTGAACAATATGAATTCAACAAGCTTGATAGATGTACATCTTGTTTACAATTATAAGTAGACGAAAGTTGAACTTGGAATGTGACGCCACCCTTTCGCGACAGCGGCATTCCGGAGCTGTCGCGACCCAAAAGACGGAGCGCTTCGCTTCCGAACTGGTCCCAAAGGACGGCACATTTTTTGCGCTAAGCCTAACTCTCGAAAAAAATTCACTAAAAATCACCTATTCATCACAGAAATCTACTTTTTTCAGGAATAAAAGAAATATTTATTTTCTATTTGATGTATGTTTTTCATATAAATCTGAATACAAAATACTCGTTAGTTGCTCCCATTCTTTTATCCGAAATAAACGAATAATTTCACTGCCTCTAAAACCCAAACAAAAAAATACTCTCTTATATTCCTATGATTCACCAACGAAATCATAATGCTGAAATAAAAATAAAAACCGAAACTCAATTCTAAAATTGTTGATGCTACGAGAATTGCTCTGTTTGTTTATATTACAAAATGATGTTTCCCACTCCAAATGGAGAAATAATTCATTCGATCCTCTTCTGCTAAGGTCATGCCTCTGCAAAATACATTGAAGTTAGTTCCATGGACATGTAACGCCATCTAGTAGACAAATTAAAACGTTCCACGTGGAGGCACGTATAAGTGCCACTCTCCGCTTACGGTAAAGTTTCCTCCGTCACGAGTGCGTGCCGTTCGTCCTTGAATACAAGTTCGCAGCTGGCACGTGGGCGTGTCGATCGTCGCGAAAGGGAATGCAACAGCGAACGAATCTTCTGATTGAAATTAAGATGCAAAGTCAGCCACCTTCGTATTTTAAGGAGACTAATGCAGCAAAATGCCGTTCTACATGGTCATCAATATAGCCCAATCTGCTGATTGGAATTTAATATGCAAGGGCAGACGCTCCTTCGTCTTCTAAGGAGGCTAATGCTGTTCTACAAGGTCATCAATAGGTCTGTGATGCAAGAAAGAGGTATTCCATATTTCCATAAGATGCAGTGATCATAAAAAGCTATCTGAGAAGTTACATCGGTGATAAAAACATTCTGTGTAGTGAAAACCATCTCTCGTAGACTTACGTTTCTATGTGGAGTGAACTATAATTGAAAGGTGACTGCGAAATTGTGCTGTGTGAAATACACTTTACGGTACTGACCTGATGGTTCAAAGTCTCACGTAAGAGAGCCTCTTCTATAAAATATAGATTGAGTAAAATTTAAGGTAAATTATGGAGTATATTTTTATGAATGATTTTACAAAATCTAAATACATGATGATGGTAATCAATTTAAATATTATATAATGATTCACAAAAGTATAAGTGAAACTGATTGTATAAAGTGCTAATTAATCATATTTTTATGAAATGAAATGTATAGTATTAACGTATACAGTATATTTTATTGAATTTATATTGGTAATCTTACAGGGGATAATTTATTATTTTGATATTGAATTGAATTTAAAATGGAGATATTCCAAAATTGATAATAAATTATTTTGAATTTGATAATTAGCCAAATATATTTATATAAAATGATATTAATCATACAATTTGATATATAAACAAGAAAGATCAATCATGCTTAAAGCATTGATTATGAAACACTTTCCAACTTCAATGCAATTTTATTTAAAGATGTCTAAAATGCAATACATTCCTCGGTAATATTTTAAAACTTATCACAATACTACATTAATTTATTATATTTGACACCTTAAACCTTCATCGAAAAAAATTAACTTCATTAAAATGACGGCATTAAAGTATAAATAGCCTGGTTTAAACATCCCTAAAATGTGATACATTCCTCGGTAATAATTTTAGAATTATCATAATACTACGATAATTTATTATATTTGAAAACATCATCGAAAACAACTGAAATTCATTCAAATGACGTCATAAAAAAATAACACGCCTGGCTCTC